>JARK01000292.1:32370-78061 GCA_000688135.1 Ancylostoma ceylanicum | reverse complement strand
GCCCACTTTCTGCGTCCGCCACTGTTACAGAGGTGTCAATGGTGTATCGCACATATACTGTACAACCAAACTTTCGCACCATTCCCAACTTCTCTGTGATCTGTTCGAGGCAAATAGCTCACTTGCACCTCTTCTCGAGTAAAACTGACTTACTTGCAATATTTTCTTATATCTAAGCAACTTTTTTACAGCATTTTGTGACATTGATCCCACCCACGTAACCCTACTTATGTTCCATTTCCAATCTGCGTGCAGGTTTTATGCGTTACCAGCATTCATTTACCTTCCCTGCATTGAATGTACTCAGCTTTATGTGAGGCCGCGAAAAATTTAAAGTAACATTCATTGCATCCCGTTGTGTGAAGTAGTATTATCGTGAGGAAAATCAGCCCTTTTCACTGTTGCGCGATTTGTCCACTCAAACCCTCCTTCCGTTGTTCAGTGTCGATTCGTTCTCCGTTGAGCGCAGTTTCATTATACACACATGTGCAAAACATTAATGTGAATGAGTACAAGTTGTCATCAAGGGACGCATTCGCTTGGAACCTTTTTGAGTTGAACTGATCTCTTGGTAGAATGGCGCTCTAGTTCTGGTCTACATGTAAGCTGCGGCATCGTTTCTTTAGCTCCAGTGTTTTTTTCCCTTTTTGTTGGTGTTGCAGTCTACTGAGCTTGAGAATGAAATGATTTTAGGAACTCATATCGTCGTGCTGCAGCTAGGACGGAATCGTTCCAAAACTGGTAAGCGAACAGTTTATGTCATAATTATTGTTGAAACCACATGTTTTGAACACAAAACCCTGCCTTTAATGGCTACACAACATTTTTTTATCGTTTCAATTGTTCATGCTTTCATAGAAATTCTTCAATGGAACACTTTTCTTGTTACCATTACGCCATTACAACTTTGTGCGATTTTTGGTGTTTTTATGGTATCTTGAATAACTGCCGAACACACCTTATAGTCCTTCATCCACTTCGTCTCGTCGTCCTCATGCTTCTGTTCCGCCAGCTATAAGAGTGAACAATGGATCTGTGGCCGCTGCCGATAGACAACAAAACAGCCAGATTTCGGGTTTGTTTTCGTTAAGCCATCCTTGTTTCGAGCGTTATTCTTTGAAGTTTTTGTTCAGAGAATGATGTTGGAGTCGACAAGCTCAAAGCTGAAGTCAGGAAGCTTAGGCGTCTTGTTCGGAAGAAGGATCTAGTTATTGATATGCTTGTGGAGAGAATAGTCAAACTTCGACGGCTTCATCGAGTTTCTGAAGATAGCCCCACTTCTGGAGATGATAGATTGAACACTATTTTGAACGACAGCAGCTCAACCCAGAATGCTACGACGTTAGGCGTCGTTGAAGATTATGATATTTCTCCTGGAAGAAGAAGTTCCATTTCATCACTGTCATCCGATATCTGTCCGAACCACTCACGGGTCTGCACTGGCCGTTCCATAAGCTTCACAACAGTTGTTCCACCACAGGTAATCTTGCTCATCTTCCTGTGTTTCTTCAGATTAGCATATGCAACTCAGAGTGACTGTGGGTCAGGGCGCATGTTATTTAGACTGAAGTTATGTCTCACACTGTTGTTCTTCGGAAAGAAGCCAAAGGTGGAAATAATGAGAATAGCAAACAAGCTTTATCTGAGCAAACTCGTCAGTTAGTAAGTGCTTGTGTACATATTATTTGTTAGCAATCTATGCTTCTTTTTCCTCAGATTGGTGCCTTCATTATTCCATCTTCAGGCTCTCTTCAATATGGACAAGGGAGCATTTGAAGCGTCAAACGAAACATTCGTTATCCCCATGCTTGCTTCCCAGCAGAATGATGAAAACCAAGAAAAGGTCTGCTTGTTCGTCTTTCCCCAATTCTTAGTTTTTTTCTAATGACAAATGAACCACTAAAAGCTTTCGAAGGGTGTATGAGTTGTCATTGACATGGCGTCTGTAATGATTTTTGACTATACAAAAGGCACAATCTGTAGTTGTTGCGAGCATTATTTTGGGTATAGGTCGTATGGCGTGATTTTTTGGGTGGCACTATAGGCATGCTGGATCCAGAGCGTGCGACTACCACCCGAGGGCTGCGTGACAAGACNAGTTGTTGCGAGCATTATTTTGGGTATAGGTCGTATGGCGTGATTTTTTGGGTGGCACTATAGGCATGCTGGATCCAGAGCGTGCGACTACCACCCGAGGGCTGCGTGACAAGACGTCCGCTGCTGAGCTGTGATTGGTCGATTCATGTGCGCGTCGCGGCTGCAGCGTTCAAACGTACGAGCAGCGCTGGGGAGAAATGGACATGTTTTCTGAGCTTGTATGGGACAAATGAATGCCATCGGAGCTGAAACCGTGTAAAGAAATGTCCACCGGTGTCATTCAATGAGTCGACTTTGAAGGAAGAACTTGGATTTAGGGAGCATGGGCGTGCGGCGCGGTCGCGTCGCGGCGTACGTCTTGACCGCCTCCCCCACCCGAGCTACGGTCACGCGTTGCGGCTTGGAGTGACGAGTACTCGAGCAACTCGTCCACCTCACTGCAGTTATCACATGCTTTCTTTAGCCGATCGATGATGGCGTTCTTCATAAGGTGCCGTGATTGCGGTGGGGTCGACTAGTCGTCTGGGCACTCGTTTTAGCCATACCGCGACGAGTGACCATAATCCAGGTAACATGCCCCCACCCAACCAAATCCAGCCTGTTTATAGTGCAACCCGAAGAACCGCCCTAGTTGAGGTAACAGTGGCCTCTAGAGTGTTGAACATCAATGTGAGGTCGAGTGGCAGTATACTCAGAACCAGCGGATTAATCACAGACCATGTTTGGTTTTCTGCTGTTTTTCCTTTTCTGCCAGTAATTTCTAGTCTGTTGCCCAAATGCCTTTGCGATTTGCAGTCTACTAGATTGGCTTTTTAAATATACTCGAAAAGAAGCTGAGTCACCCATCGCTACCACGTTTACTCCCAGTGATGCATCCAGGCCCTGGACAGGTTTTGAATATTGGGAGCGTTCAGCGTTGGGGGATCGAAATAAGATTTGAGGGCAAAAGTTTAACATAGTTTTTCTGCTGTTCAGATATTGCGCCAGATGAAATTCGTTATTTTCATGTCCTTTATCCTATGTTCGGAATTACAGTGAAATTCTTGCAGACTGAAGTTCGTCACCTGGTTGTTGCAAGATCCCTCAGTGACAGAGAGCATGTTTTCCGAGACCCTCGACTGCGTTTGAACTTACCTATTAGTATGTTTCATAATTTGGCATGGAATGATTTCTATTGATCCAAGATATTCCACTGCAGATCGCGACACGTTTGTCATCGAAGGTCTGTCGACAAGATCAGAAGACAATCATCCCGACTGGAAACCACCTCTACCTCCATCTGTTAGTCTTAGATTAGCACTGTTTTCTTCGAGCATTTTTATTGATGACTTTCCGATTTCTTTTTTTTCAGCTCTGCCTACGAGTGAATCGTCCTGAAGTAATTCGTAGAATTGAAGGGCGACAGGCTGCAATCACTGCTGCTTCTGCCCTCAGGCATCTCATTGCTGAGGAGAAAATGGTTTGTCTGGCTTCTCGTTCTGAATCGAGTTGTGGTGGCAAATTTTGTACGATATAGGTAGCTGCAAGATCAGTCGTTCAAGGCAAATGCTCTTATCAGTGCGTTAGGAACAGCCTATCTATGGATCCGACCCAGATCAAGGCATTTCCACTTGCTGATATGGCACGACTGACGAAAAGGTGTCTAATAATAATCTGCGTGCTTATGCACATTTTGATGTCAGTTATATGGTTGCAGAAGGCTACGAGCAACGAACGCCTATAAAGCAGAGGTTTCTGAAGAGAGAAATAGAATGGATATTGCTGCCTCAAAAATCATCGCTCACTCTTTCAGCGAGGTGAGTGTTCTATGTTAACTCGGTGCATCTATTCGAGAATTTCAAAAAAGACAGATGTGGTCTCCAGCGAGGCAAAGGCTGTATGATGAGAATGAGTATTACGTTAATACTAAACAATCCCTTTCCGTTATTCTTACAAGGGAAGCGCGCGAAATTAAGCTGCGATTTCGAAACGAGACATATATTGCTGGAGGGCTTGTCCCACACGATGTTACATACTATGTTTGAATTTTTCTAAATGGTTGCACCCCGTCTATAGATTTTGTTTTGCCAACTTCCATTTCTAACCTTTAACATTTAACATGATTCAGAGCTGTTTAGGAGGTGAATAGTTATTGATTTTACACTATGTAAGCTACAGGAAGTCCTCTATGTAAAGCCTACAGCGCTGTATGATAAAGGTTCGGGTCAATTTTATATCAATATGACTCATCACGCCGTAGCCACCGATTCCGCTGCGGACATGTGTCACTTTGCGCACAGTTGATGAGCCTCAGACCCCCTTCACTTCAGAGACCCCCGGCTCCCCCTCCCCTATCGCACCTATGGGCGTAAGAGAAGCGAAGATAAAGTACAACATGTAATCCATGTTGAGCGTCGTCTTTTAGGATAAAAATTTTGAGTTCAAGTGCCCGGAAATCCGCAAAATATGTATTTTCTCGCGATTTTTCGGAAATTAGCCGGGCAGTGATGTGGTCCCGACTCATGACACACCTTTGTTTTTAAACGTAGCAGATCTGATTGTTGCGCATTTTAGTCCACCAGGCTGGCAGCGTTGGGAGGTCGTTCAGCTTCGAGACGCTAAAATCGGTGAGAAGTTTACTGTTTTTCCTTCATCCTAGTCATTTTCTAGCTGTTCTTCGTCTTTTTGTATAGGATCTTTCGTGATCTCATCCTTGTTCTTAATTCTCTTCCTCATAGAGCCTGCCCCAGTGAATTTTGTTGTGCTATAGGAGCAGAAATGTATTGTCTTTCATTTTTGAGCACTTATTTGAACGCCCTATAATTCTGCACTGCGATCTAGGTCAGCCCCACGTGTTGTAGGTTTATTCGATCTCCTACTCATATCTGTGAATGCTACTTTGGGAATCTCGTTCAGTTTTTGTTTATCTATGTAGTAATGGTGTCCGCTGAATTTGAACACCGGCTTCCAATCTTCCTAGCGGGAATAGGTCCTTTTCAAAAGTTATCTCCAGCCTTTTCCATTTATTCCAATTATTCTGGCATGATCTCTTAACTGTTCGCTTTTTCCTTATGTTGCCAGTATTTTTCTTGTGTTGCCAATACTTGGTATCTCACTACTCATCTGTAACATATGACTTATTTTCATCTCGGAAACTTTATCATGTACATATGTATAGTTTTGTTTAACAAGGTGTTTCCATCAGAACTATTCATGAAGACTTCGAAAACATGAACTAACGAATAGTCACATAAAGGTTCGTATTCCCGAATTAGTGAAACCTGCTAGGAAGATATGGCAGAGAATTTGGCTTGTCAATTAAGTATTTGAAATGATGATGCAGAGGCAGTTTGGCGTAGGCAGTAGTACAAAGTGAACTAGACTAACATGAAGTGTGTGCCCGTGAGATGTACATAGACAATTGTACACGACTGTACATCCTTTCAGAACAAAATTCCAGAACAAAGACCGAGAATGTGCTTCGAAGAATAGTACGTTTGTGCAAACAAATACCGGTTTGTAGGGAAACCTGAGGGTTTGTTTCCAGGTAGTGCTCATAGCAGAACTCTGCCAAGGGTCACGATAATGTGTATGGCTGCGTGAGGTTGCTGGTTGTTGGTCTCGTTTCTGGAGACTGTGGAGCGTAATCGGTGTTCATTGCACTGTCGTAGCTCGGAGGAAGCACAAGGGTTCGTCGTGAGCCAGGCCTGTCCGGCGCTATCCTGGAACAGGTCGCATTAGCATGTGAGCACCTTTGGATTTGAATGATCAAACAGTGCGATGAACAAGGGGTTATAATGGGTGCTTGCAAGCCAAGTTTGCTTTTTCTGCAAAACGAAGCGGATGCAACATGCTGCTGTCATTTGAACACCTTCATATCGTATTTCTGGTTCTAAAGCAGAATGGCGGAACTAGAAAATTCGCGTCCGATACACGAAACTGGTGCCCTCGTTATGTATTCAGGATCTTTCTAGATTCTTCTGTACGAGCTGTATGTATGATTAGCAAGGTGACAGTGCAAAAAGCGGTACTATTGTACTTCAGTGGCCCCACTTCTGACCTCAAACTCAAAATCGGGGATTTCTCTGGAAACTTGTATACAGAGGTAATTCGAGGTGCTGATCACGAATATCAGACTCATTTCGCATGATAGTGTCGTCTTTATTGATTTTATCGATTTTTTTCGAATTCTGACTCTCCCCGTGGATTTCCCTGAAAACTTGTGTACAGGGTTTTTTGAAGGTGCTGATTACAAATACGATAAGCATTTACCATGAGAAAGCCGATTCGAAGGCGAACCCTCCACGAAAGTTCGGAACTACACCACCCCAAACAGGCAAAATAGGAGAAAGTCAATCAAATCAACCTTATTTTGCAAAACAGCTACTATATTCGTGTTCAACACCCTCAAATACCCCTCCATGCTATGATAAAATCAATAAAGTCGATACTATCATGCGAAATGACCATGATATTCGTGATCAGCACCTCGAATTACCTTTGTATGCAAATTTCTAGAGAAATCCATGATTTTGACTTTGGGGTCGGTAGTGGGGCCGCTGAGGTACAATAGTACCCAAAAAGCTCTCTTAGTTTTATGAGGCAACGTCTATCCACTGTATTTTTGTTTTATCAGCTGTATCTTCGAACAGCCTAGTTAATTGTAGTACTATCAGAAATTTGCTGAGGTGGTGTCCATTTAGAAAATGCTGAGAATTATTTTCTAGACGTACTTATGACGTGTTCTGTACCTTCACGGAGTGGGACGTGCTGCTTGGTCACTCGTAAGCTTAATTCACGCACATGCTCCAACATAAAGCAACTGAGGTGGCACACGAACGGTTACAGCAAAACGATATACCTCGTACCTTAGTAGTCTCTCGTTCTTCGGAACTACTGCTTCGTAAGGAGGAGCTCTAAATTTGTGCGACATACTCTGATTAAAAAAGAAACCTTGGAGGCTGAAGTATAAAGGAATATGAGTCCATGGATTAACTTGAACCATTGGTTTGCAATTAGCTTGCATAAAACAGAAAACCGCCCGTCTGGTCTGCCGTGCCGTATCAGCTACGAGGCGCGGCGGACCAGCAGGGCGCTGCGGTTGTCGAATGTTGCCGACACTGATGCTTTATGTTCTCCACCGTTTTCGGAATGAGAATAACAGGAATTATCTACAGGGTGGCCCAGAATTATGGTGACAGAAACAAGCTCTCATTTAAAAAGCATTTCAACCTCGTTCAAAACGGCAACATGGCATATCTGTTTGCTAATGAACAACGAACAAAAGCACATATTGAACTCTCGAATATCTTCGTTCTCCTGCTTCATCAGCACTGATATGTTCGATAATTTCGCTGACGGTGGCACGCCGGCAATATCGTCAAACTCACCCTCAATAGAATGAAGCTCTCTATAGCAGCTGCGGGGAGGAAAACAGAGGATTCACATCTCTATCAAATTTTGATAAGGTCACTGTCTCGAAAATCGAGAAAGCTGAAAGATCCAGTGGGTTGAAATCTGGGGTTCTGAGGGTCCACTGCCAAAATCATCGAAATTTTCAGGCATTTTTATGTTTTTTGCGGACCGTATGGGACCTTCCACTTCCAATTCGATAAGAATATGTTTCCAGCCCTTTATGCCTTCCAACAATTATGCAAGCCGATTTTTTGGACGCTCTAAGCTATCTGAAAACGGAGCGTGCCAAAACACCAATGTTTTAAAAGCGATCGTTAGATTTGCTGTGGCCGCGAGCCAAAACCAATTAGAAATATCCTGTGTTTTATGCAAATATTGGAAGTGGCAATATAGTGCTAACAAATAAATAAGTATGTGTCCAAGGAAGAAACAGGAACCTAAAATAAGTTGAAGAAATAGTAGATGGCAAGGTGTCACCATAATTATGGGCCACCCTGTATATATAAAACATAGCAGGCTTACGACAACTTTTTCAAAGATCTAGGCGACGCGCGCGGGCGCCAAATTCAAACGCTGAGAATGCGTCTGTAAGTGAGCTATGGAAGAAAGGGAACTTTGAAACATTGGACATCATCCAAATTACGTACATACAGGTCCTAAGACACTCCTCCCCGAATAACATCGATTCGGATATCGATCCATCGATCGATTTCATCGATTTTTCTCAGTTTAGCTCCAAACCAGATCGAAATGTGCCAGCTAGTTACAAGCAAAACTACGTATCAATATTGGTGCGAAGTGCAAACACACAAAAATCATGCGTACTACAGTCAGGCCTCAGCACGGGTCTTCCCGGGGGCAAGCTGGGCTTCGTAAAATGGTCGAAAAGCAAAGGAGGCTTCGTAGCGGGGTGCGCGGTTTTGTACTGGGGTCAGGGGCTAGCGTTGAGGTCGAAAAGAGCTTGCAGGGCTTGCAGGGGGGCTGCTCATATTTTGAGCGGCGCTACAGAGTCAACACTACTGTTTGAGACGATCGAGGTTAGAGGAGTTCGATTGGAGCACGTATTCTACAGACTTAAACCGAGGTTTCGAAAGATTCGAAGAATTCGTGCGCAGTCCAAACGCGACTGATTGAGCTGAAATTTTCAGTGAATCAAGAATTATGGGGAGACTAGAAGTTTAATAAATATTAGCTAAAACTTATGCGCCGCACGAAAGATATATGTGCAAAACACCCATGTTTAGCACCTTCATTAGATTCGCGGGACTCCCGTAAAGTTCACACTTCATGGAGTGTGTCGAAATTTGCAGAGTATAGAGAAGAGACCTTGTACTAGAACATTCTGCAGAAGCAACCTCGACTTATGTACTCCACGAAAGATATGCGCAAAAAAGCCCGGATTTTTGCTCCGCAAGAGATTTGAAAGGACTCCTGTGAAGCCCAGACTTCATGAATTCCCTTGGAAATTGAAATTTGAGGAGATCTGACGGGCCACTAGCAGTGTTTGAAAAATGAGCCAAAACTTATGTACCGCGCAAAGAATATATATGGGGAAGACCTCAGGTCTTCCCCAAGGTCTTCCCGCCGGGAAAAAGCCACTTAATGAGCATACACTTTTTTAATTTACATAAGTTAGGGCTGATTTTTCAAACACTTCTTCAGCTTACCTGGCCTCATGAATCGTATAATTTTGGGGACGATCGGTGAACTATACATTTCACAAGAGTTCTTACAAAATTGTTTAGCAGCAGTAGGTCGGCCTTTGCGCATATATCTTTCGTGCGGAGCATACGTTTTAGCTAAAATTTCATACACTTCTAGTCAAACCTTCTTTCTCGTCTCACTAAAGATTTCAGCCCATTTTGTTGCGTTTGAACTGCGCATGAATCCTTCGAATTCTTCGGATGCTGAAGCCTTTAGAGTATCTGCTCCAATCGAACAACGCCGTAGACAAGTTTGAGCACGTTTTCTTTTGCAATCACGCGTTCATTCTAACATCTTGCAATAAATAAGTACGTTAATCTGCTCAACTTCTTCGTTGACTCCTCTTCCGACTCAAGGATTTTCTCTTTGAACTCATGTTTTATTTTTTGTCTGATTTCGTTATGTTGTACTTTCTCTGTACGTTCCCTCGAGAACAGTGTGAAGAATAAACATGATCTCCAGCACAAATTGTTGCCTGGGATTTTGATTTTAAGGGGTTTCTTTCGCTTTCCTGTTCAAGGGGAGCTTCGTAAAATGTCGGTTTTTCGAAGGGGGCTTCGTTTTGACTTTGGCCCGAGGAAGACCTCGTGCTGAGGCCTGACTACAGTCTTTCTCGAAAATCCTTGCCTCATGCCGCACCGACCACTTGCTGAGACGCGCCGCGTCACCTATGTATTATTACACAGTCCTTCTCAAAAAGATAGACGGATTGCGCGTGCGGTTTCATGGTGTTGCGACTGCACCATCGCGGTGGGACCTACTCGGGCCTGTCACTTGAAGCATGCTCTCTCGGCATCCCTCGTTCAGGCCCCGCCGCGATTGTGCAAACGCGCAATCCGTCTATCTTTTTGAGAAGGACTGTACGTGCTGCGACGTGGCTAAGTCGAAGCGCATGTAGCGTGAGGAAAGGATTTTTGAGAGACTGTATGTATTTGCACCCTTAGCGCAAATATCACGGCGATGCTAATTTTTTTGTCATTGTTTGCGACCTGGCTACGAAATTGAGACCGTTTTTCGTCAATCGTAAACCGCAAAAAATTAATAAAAATATCCGTAAATCGTAAATCCTAGTTGCGCACTTCCCTGGCTCACGAATGCATGATAGAGTTCCGCTCACCTTTGTGAATTGTTGGGAATGACATCAGAATTTGGCGCGCTGCCCATTGATAGGGCTTCCTCATACGACGGCAAGGTTGTACCGCTGTTGAAGTACTGTAAAAAAGCAACGGACTTCCATCACACAGAATTTGCTTACGGTATGGAGGGAGTGCCAGAAGTATGTACATAGAGAGAAAAACTCACGCTGCTCCTGAGGTTGGCGATGCACAGCGGCATGCCGGTGTTCCTTCGCTCATTGTTTGTTGTAGTGGTAACTCGGTTGATGGCAGCGGAGATCAAGGCATGAAATCGACAACAATCAGATCGATAACGCTCATAACGTCTCAGCTTAAATTATAAGCTATACTGATGAATCATTCCACACAATGATTCTACGACTCTATATAGTGAGGGTCGATATAGCTGAAAATTTGCGGACTTAAAGGCAAGGTTCGGTCAAAATCTTGCCCATCCAGGTTCCTTGTTCCTTGGAGTCCAAAACATACTTGTAGCACCTATTCCAAGTTCGAGAGCTGGATGTAGGCTCTACCGCAAGATATGGGACCAAACGTTTGAGGACTACGGTAGCCGTAGGAAAACGTGCTCCAGTTCAAAAGAGTGCTCGCATGCTGAATGAACAATGGCGAATGATGCGGGTGGATAAATATACCTTAACGAACGCTTCCTGAACCATCCTCATCAAATAAACTACGTGCAGACCTTTTAAAGTAAATTTTTCCTACGACGCCACAATAGACAACATGTGCACGCGCCGCATAGCGTTTTTTGAAAGCACGTACTATGCAACCATGCAACCGCCATACTAAAATTGGTCGATGGGATCCATTCCTTGGTGGACTTTTCCAGGGATTTTTCGTTTATTTTCGTCGAAAGCGTCGCAGTAGGTGACAAATCCAACGGAAATTCGGGAGACGAAGTTTTGCCCGGACCTTGCCTTTAAAGACAGCACTCATGGAAATCCTCGCGTCGGAGACTCCGCCATATTACGAGACTTCAAGGGATGTAGAACTCACGTCCAAAGATAAAACAACGAGAAACGAGCAAGAAATCCACGAAAACGGAACGTTGTTTAGCGTGCTGCTTTTATGCCCTGTCATGCTCCGTTGTGCAGATGAGATAGCCTGCGTGTAAGCTGCCGTTCTGGACATTGAAAAGGTGACATTGATTCTCCACAGGTATCCTCGTGGTCGCCACGATGCAAACGTCTACAGTAGCAGAAACTGCCCCGCAACCCAGTCGCAGGGCTGCTGCGTGGCGCCATGGCTGACGAAATGCGACGTGTCTGCCACGCAGCAGTTTTGCGACTGGGATGTGTGGCGGCTGCGTGGCAGTTTCTGCCACTGCAGGCCTTTGGATCGTGGTGACCGCGAGAATGGGTGATAATTCTTCGTGTTCTACTCACTGTCGTGATTCTTCAGCAACCATGAGAGACGACTTATCTCAGGAGTGGCAATTTCCGTAAATATAAAGTCTATCTCGAAGTAAATGGCGGATGCTGTGCCCGTCTCCGTACCTCTACGATGTGCGACAGGACTCAATCGGAGAATGGGTTATGAGAGGGCGATGCGGCCAAGCTCTATGATTGGTCAGTTTGCCCAAATGACCAATTGCGTGTCCTGAACGCACATCCCTTTCCAGATATAACGCCCCACATCCGAAGGATAGGATGCAGTAAGAATCCACCATTCATTTGACATAGACTAAAGAAACGATAAGTATTTACGGTAGCGCACAATAGCGGCGCGATCGCGCTATTGATGGGCGCTCAGGCCTGCTAATTCGGCTCCATCGACGCTCACGGTAATGTCTCAAAATAACAGGCGGATGAGGAATAGAAGCTATTTTCATCGTTTTCTTCCAATTCTGATTCTGATAGATGGAAAAGCCGAGAATTTTGTGCCTACTACTACTGATTTTGGCAGCTGCAAGCATAAGGATTATAACGAACGATGGCTAAAGGTGTCAAATGTGCAGTTGTAAAGAGTATGAAAAGGTCTAGCCGTGTGTACACTTCCGTGAGGAACTTCAGTATATGTGTACTGGATTGCTTTTTCCAATTCTGCACCTTCACTTCTTGCCAATTCGTGCCTCTTAGAAGAAAGCATGTAATGGGACTAATGCCAAATTTCGCACACATTGTCCTGCTGTTCATGTGCTCAACCCACGAAAAAACAGCAGGGACTTCAGCATCAAACTCCTCAACACCATGTTGGTTAAGCAAAAAAGTTTTGAAAAGCAGTTACATCACGCGCACTTTTTATTATCCCGGTAGATGATGGAAGTTGTTATAGGCGTACATACTACAAGTGCTCCGACTCGCCTCCGGCGAGTCTCGCACTTGCCCGCTTCGCGAGGGTTCGGTACTGACGTACCCTTAGTTTTCAACAAAAGCGGATGAAGCCGAGAGTTGCGAGACTCACCGAAGGCGAGTCGGAGCACTTGTAGGGGCATGATCAAATTGCGTGCTGGTGATCGCTTTTACATATAAACTTCGGTTTCCCATTTAATCCCCTCGAAAACACTCGACTGATGACAGACAGAAACCTGAGAATTTCACAACTGATAGCAACTTCCGCTTTTCTTCTGTGATACGATTCATAGACATTTGCACATGAAACCTATACCGTTCGGATTCGAATTTTGTCCCGCAGTGCAAAAAATCATTGCCATCTACGTGAAGCGCGGCGAAGCTGCGCTTTGCGCAGCTTACAGAGATTTTTTGCAGTGCGTGGCACAATTCTGAGTCGAACGGTATAGGATTCATGTGTGTTTGTCGGTTGGATCGTGAGATATAAGCGATAACCAACAAACACACAAACAGATGAGTTTTACTCTATAGTGATGTTGACCACCTGAACTGAACTGCATTGTTCTATGGCTAGAGTGAACCTATGTTCGTACCCATTCGAAGTGACGAAAGACCTTTTTCTAGTCTCCAAAATACAAGAAAAATTGGCGCAGCGTTAAGGCAGCACCCCACGATAATTTTCATGTCCAGAATTTTGAATGTTTTGGGGTCTGAACCCTAGCACCAGTAATTCTACGCATGTTGCACCGCCGAGGGTATCTGCATTCCCAAGATATAGCAAGTTGAACAAAATATCCGGGTATCAGCAGGCGAGCTGTAGCGGAGTGCGAATCAACTGTTTTCTGCCGCTGTCAGTCAGTTTTTCAAGGGTAGCGTTTGTTCCTCATGCCCATTTCAAAGAGTTCCCTATTGTGACAACCTGCTTCCCTCAATCCAAATCCTCTCAATTGTTATTCGACCATATGACCCCTTGTTTCACTCAGTGTTATGAATTTCAGTTTTTTGGCTCTTTACACTTAACCATAAGTTTTGTTTCTTTTCATGAGGTGTGTTTCTGCAGTGAACATATCCTAATTTCTTTTGTTAGTGATTTCATTAGAGAAGCTGCAAAATTAGTCAAATATCCACTTGCGTCAAAAAATTTGTGGACAATAAAGGCGGCGTTATCGACTTTCTTGATCTACTCCATACTCTTACAGTCCTTCCGAAACGATGGGTCCGATGAGGCGGTCGGTAGATCAAGAGGCGGCACGGTAGCCTTGGCAGCACACACCACTTTGATGAGCATTTGTCGTTGCATTTGGTGCTATTTTTTGAATATTTGCAATCCTTTCTACCACTTTACTACCTTTACTACCATAAATTTTCTATTCAGTGAGTCTATTCATTAGTTTCATTCCAAACAGCCAAGTCGACCCGCACCGTAGCCGCGTTGCCTCAAGATTTCCCGTCAGCCTCATCGGACCCGTTGTTTCGGAAGGACTATAACTCATCCACTTTGCTATAAAGCAGTGAATTGGTAATATCCGAGAAACGTTTCACCATGAGTTCTGAGACAATTCTGAGACCACTTTATCTATGTTCCTTATAGCCAAAAACCCATGGTAGTGTTGAAATCTGAGTGACAAATTTTTTCGTGGGGGCTGAATTTAAAGGCATTGTCTCCGATCATTTTTCGAAACGTGCCGACAAACAGTGATACAAATGAACCTACCTCTCGTCTGCGTTGTCTCTTCAGCGCCAAAAATTTGACAGCCGTTCGCTTGACTGCAATACAGAATGCCACCCAAATCACAGCTGACAGGAGCAGTAGCAGCACAATCATTACAAGGAGCAAGAAATCCTCCCGCTCCTCCAGCATTTCTACAATGTTCAACATGGAGTCACTGGAGACGCGGAAACAAACGAGGAATGCGTGGAAAAGAGACCAGAAGTGTCGCTCACAAACAACAGACGGAAAAGTTGTTCAAGGAAAGTGGAGGACCCGAAACTCTAAAAAATGCATGTTAAAATCCAAGAAAACAGTGGATCAAAGAGCTTTTGCAGAAGCAAACACTCATACTCCTATGCCGCAGGAGAAAATACAAAATTGCTACGGGCAAGCCCATGACTTGACCGAAGTGTAGGGTGAGCATCCAGATCTTACACATATGCCCCAGATGGTATAGGGTGACCATTAAATGGTGGATATTTGTGTCATTGTGTACTCTTAGTTGTATTGCCTTTAAATTCTGGCATCATTGCAGTGGAAATTACCAGTGGAAATTGCAGTGGTTGTAAACTATAAATGCGTATTCGAGAGTCGAACAAAAACTGTTTTAAAAATGATAACACAACACCTCAGTCCAAACTGTATTTCCCTTTGGTACTGGTAAATCTTCGCCACCTTTCGATCAGAGAACGAGTGCCTTCTCAAAAAATTCGCTGCTCCGTGAGGCAAAATAGCAGCTTACACAGATTGTGACCTCGGCGCAGTTTTTGAACTTTTTCTGTGCCAGGGAAAGTTACTTTGACAAAACAAAGTGATCTCGTGATAGTGCCAGGTCTAGGCTACACTTTGACCCTACGGGAGATCTCCCAGCCTAGGATAGGAAAAGCAGGCGACCGAAAGTCCGATAGACACCCAAAATTTCGGTTCAGATACCCAAATTTCTGGAATTTTTAATTCGCCGATTTTTGCTTGAGTTTGTTCTCATGACGAGGCAAATATTTTCCTGATGTCTAACTTGAGTTTAACTGCAATTCTGCTGCTGTCTTACCATGTTTAAAGCCGCCTAACTCACGAATGGAAAATCCATAAATTTGGTGGGGCATATTCTAAATTTCTTAAAAAATCGAAAATTGGAGATAATTCAAGAAGCCGCATATACGCAGATGCGCCATGAATTGTTTTTTCATGCAGTGCGGATGCTTAAGAATAAGTGCTCAATAACGAGTTCATAAAGTTGAGACTCAGGTGGAAAATTTCCAGTAGATCAGGTGCGCTTTCGAGCAGATTTTGCTTATTTTTCTCCGAAGTATTCCCCGATTTCGCCCGAAAATTACACGTATATCTCCGGTAAATAAGCGCAACCCATTGGAATTTGCCCGAATTTTGCCCGAAAAGTAAGCGAGATATTTTGGGTGTCCGACACTTTACCATCCACAGTGGCCCCAAGCAGTAGCACTACCGTGGGCTTGCAGCAAAAATAATGCTCGTGGAAGGGCATTGCTGAGTGTTTTGAACACCAAATCTACCTCAACTTGCTAGAGCGGGTAACCCAGCTCAGTGAATCCGGTTGACGTGCTCCGTACATTGAGGTGGTGAATATTCCTTAACACAACATGAAATTTTTTATGTTAGGAGAAACCTGCCAACCTTCTTGTATTCATGATATGTGAAATTAATGGAATTTTTTCAGACATAACTCACATTTCGAGGAGAAACAGCAATGGCAATTATGGCAACAATTAATGAAACACAAAATACCAGGAAAGTAAGCGAAAAATACGCGAAATCTACTGGAATTTACACGAAGTGCAGTATCCAGTAGATATCGCTTATTTTATTTTTTGAATTCCAGTGCAATTTACTGGAATCGAGAAAACTGGCAAAATTCCAGTAGATTCCGCTCATTTTACGTGTATTTGTTCTTTTTTCTTTCTTTTTTTTTAAAATAAATCTGCGAAACAAATACACATAGAATAAGCGAAATCTACTGGAATTTTCCATCTGAGTAGGAAGCAGAGCGCATCAATAGTTTTACACCCTAATATTTTCACTAGTTTTCCAGGGCGCCCAACTTGGTGCATTGAATAAATAGATAAATAAATAAAGCATATCATTCAGGAGTCGTTCAGGAGTTGGACCCGTACGTTTATGAGAGAGAGAATGCGATGAAGGACTTGGATGAATGCGAGCGTCACTTGGTACTTCTGCCTACAAACAACAGAAGAATTAGCCGGGACAACTTTCAATATACGAAACGGCACCACGTTGACGTGTACCATCACGGCTGAGGAATGCTCATTCCGCCAATGACGAATCGCGCGATAGTAGCTGAAGCGCCCGACGCAGCCCGTCGAGCAGCAAAAGAAATGTCGAGTGGCACAAGTTTTGGAATGTTATAGAAAGTGAAAAGCATCGCGCTGAATGCAGGTGCGGCACGACCGCTTGACCTCACTTCCAAATCCACCGAAACACATTGACAAATAAATGCGAATGGGCTCGTGATTGGCCTCGTAACGCAGCAATTCCACTGAGCTGAGGATCACTCCAACAAGTATGGTTACTCCATCTGGAACAACTACGGAGCTAACCCGCCAGCCATCCGTGACACACCCATCAAAGCAGGCACTCTTATGGCAGTCTTGTAGGAGAAGTAAACGTGTAAGTAGAACTGCACGAAGATGACACTCTTTTCCATATCAGTATTCAACTGAAAGGTAATCATGACAAGTATGTAAATTTTTTTCTCGTTATGGGTAGTTGACTAACGTCGTGCCAAGTGGAGGCAGATGACGTCAAAATCCGCAATGCTCGAGCGAGAAGCTGTTATGAGCTGTGCATTTGAAAGAACAAGAAGAGGTGGCTGACTTGTCGTACGGAGTCAAAGTCAGCGGCAGCTCCGAGAAATATGTGCTCAGAAATACCGGAAGTTGTCTCATTTCTCTCTAGCATCACTCATCTTTATTTCGCATGATCTAGCAAAGTTAATATTCGGGAGATAATTCAGCAAATGGTCAAAATTTTCATCTTTTTTTTCAATTTTTCCCAGAAATTCGCCCGAATCAACACAAATACGTGCACACATACAGAGCGAGTCAAAACTTCACGTTCACCCCACAAGTTCGTCGGTTTGGACGAGGATCAAATTTTCTCGAGAAATGGCGCTCACTATCGTTTTCAGCTCGAATTAGCTATTCTTAGGTTCTGCTTCGCTGCTTACTACTCCAGATAATCGATCCCTCATAGCTGTGGCAATGTTGCTCATAGTCCTCACTGAGTTAGATGCACAGCCGGAGAAAATTGTTTGCTTCAGGCTTTGTAGGTTGTGTGCTTGATGTCTGCTGCCATGGATCTCGTCAACAATGGTCAACAATGGTGGCACACGGGGTCCTGATGGAGTCTAAATAGCAAAACCAGGCGAGTTGGCTCATGGGGCTGGCACAGAGGGACTGCGAGTTAGTTAGTGAGGAGTGCCCCGAGTCGTAATTTTGACTGAAAATCGAGTTGTGAACGCTGTGTTGAAAGAACTGTGATAGCAAAAGACTTTGTAGAACACTGCGATGAATCGCTGAATCCATATGAATCCCAACCGGTGCAATTCCGAAGTCAGAAGTCTGTTCTGATCGTCAAACTTTACGCCCAAGTGGCGGTGGAAAACAAACCTGCTACTTCTCCCCTCGATCCCTATACAGATGCAAGATTCAGCCAAAAAAATTGTAGCCTGCCTTCTGTTCTCATCGGTGGACACAACATTCAATGCTATGAGTGAGACCTTGCATTGACCTTATTGAACACAACAAATAATGCCGCTCAAAGCCCACATGCTGTTCATCTTGTACCTGACAAAGTCGCTCGATCCCGAGGTAGATGTGGCGTGTGGTGGAGAACATGCCTTATTTTCTTACCTCGTCGTCGAACGCTGATATGCATAGAAAATGGTCGATTTGGAAACAGTGGAAATTCGGGGCAGATTTTCCCGGCCGACATTGTGGAAGATGAAGACGAGACGAGTGCTACGGCAGTCGTGTTAATCTTGAATGTCTTCCAGTGTTTTCTTTAGCACCTATATGTATTAATGATACTCATGGAAGTATCAGCTAAGCGTCTGCATAAATCCAACTCTTAAAGAAATTTTCTCTTGTCCAGACTTGCTCAGTGAAGAGCTTGTTCAGTTATTGACAGGCAGAATAGCCGAGGCATTGACTTTGAATGCTCCATAAGGTTTTGAACCGCCCTATTCTCCTTACAAGGACGAATAAAAGAATTGGAGAATCGCCTAGAAGAGACCTAGCGGAGGTTTCTGAGGCTATCAAGTATGCGAAAACGATAGTGAACGTCACAACTCGGGAAATCCTGATGTTCGCCCGGAACGGCGAATTTCTAGAGTGGGCGTAAAGTTTTGATGTACACACATACATGCACATATTCTATCCGGAGATTCACAAAACTCGCAAAACAAGTTCGGTTTTTACCAGAATTTTCGATTTCCTTCTTGCACTTTCACCCATTTGTTGCCAGATTTTTCCCGAAAAAACAAGTGCGCATACACACATCCATAAAAAGATACATACATACGTATGTACAACACACATGCTTAAATGCAAGGGCACTCTTCATGTGAAAATCCGGAAATAACCGGAATTCCAAATTTTCCGCGATTTTTTTCCGTTTCCCTGCATTTTTGCGCGAGCTTTCCTTCAAAATTGCATAAGTACATATCCATACATACGCAGGTAGCTCACACATACACCCACATTAATACATACACAAATACATAAATACATAGAAATGGCTGGAAAGGGCGGAAGTTCCGAAACGCCCGAAGGTTTTGAGAATCGATTTTTTTCGTTTTTGCCACAATGTAAGTTTCTTCGGTTATATTGTATTTTTCTGACACTGTCCTACATATTATACTTTAGGAGCCCTCACCAACTCAAGGAAGCGCCATAAAAGTGAAGAGATTTTCCACATCCTGGCCACGAACTTTATTTTGCTTCGCCGTGATGCCATTTTTATAGCATGTACATATACAGGAATTATAGGGTGAGAAGTTACGGGAATGTGGCCGGGCACTGTTTTGGTGAGAGTAAAAATAAAAAGGATGAAGAACCACTGGGATGTCGTTCCCCATGCAGTTTACTGCGAAGGCCTAGTCCAATCAGAATGCTGCCCATTTACCTTTTTAAAAGAGTGTTTCCGTGGATAAAACTCCATTGACACTTACCACTGGGAAACACTAGTGTTGGAACATCTAGCCCGAGCTGGGCTCTTTCTGAAGCCATGAAGACACGGACTTTCCCAAAAGTTAGGGCAAGGTCGTGGACAATATTGACCAATACAGGATTGCTTGATGCTGGGTTACAGCGACGTTATTTAATTTTCAAGCGACATTTTTCATGGGGACAGAACTTATGAACCAACCCAATATCTTACACGGAACACTTCCCCATCATTCTTACCTGAGACATTCTTGTAGGATGATCGCATATGACGGCCATTAAACGGATGGATTTCATCTTCTGGAAGGCACCTCCCTGCGAGCAACTGGTTGATTGTTTCGCTAGATTATGGTGAACTTTCCTAGCTTCACTTGGGCTTCTTCCTCAGAACTTCTTTTCAGTTTTCCTTCTTTCTGAGCCTCGACCTTCATAGTATTCCGAGAAGTTCCCTTCTCTCTCTTCTCTCCGGCCTATTTACGGCGGTTTTTAGTTATACATATAGGATTTACGGTTCACAAAAATCAAAACTTTTGTTGTGCGCATCGCTGGTCATGATGAAGCAAAACGGGGCGGGATGTGTTGAATCAAATGAATGGCATACACAATGAGGCTTCTGAAGCATGTGATCCTGTACACGCCCCACCTTATCGACCTCCTAAAATTACAGAGACTGGTCGCCTGTGTGGGAGGGTTAAACCGTTTACCCATACATCTCTTCTGCGCTGCATTAAGGTTATTTGATTGCATTTGACACTTGCTGTATTTTTTTCAAGTACATGCTAAATAGAACTTCTGGTAGGGCCAGGGACGCTTGTTGCCATGATCAACTCGAGTGCCAGCTGTATTCACTGAAACTAGTCACCCTTAGAGGATTATTGCCTGGATTGAGCCTAGGCTGCTCTAAACTAGTTCTTAGAAGAGTTGACATGTCAGCTTTCACAACCACAGCCTGTTATCTTTTGAGCAAAGAAATACATACATATCTCTTGTGAGTAGCTGTCTTGTGTACTTCGCTGAAAATCGCTCCTATTAGCAATAATCCGCGCGCGAAATATTCGGTTGGTGGTCACAGAAATTATTCGGTTGGT
Source organism: Ancylostoma ceylanicum (assembly GCA_000688135.1). Lineage (NCBI taxonomy): Eukaryota > Metazoa > Nematoda > Chromadorea > Rhabditida > Ancylostomatidae > Ancylostoma > Ancylostoma ceylanicum. Next base: position 57,424 of record JARK01000292.1, on the reverse strand, counting down.
AATATACTAAGAATAGTGGAGAATGGTGAAGTAAAATGGATATTTTCAGGAAGATTATTGCTAGATGTAAGTAAGAACATCTGCTCAGAATAAATATAAAAAACGGTGCTAGGTTCAGGTATGGTCTTGCTGGATGAACCGTACATACGGATGTCAGCAACGCTTGCCACCGCCCCATATCGTTACTACTGCTCTGAAACTTTATCTTTAGTCATCTCTAACATGTCAGCCAATGATGTGCGTGTTAGGAATAACGATATGGAGGAAGGCCTGCATCCCGAATGGAGTGGGGGAGGGGGATAAGCGTTGTGGAAATGCGTAAAGTTCAAGCTACAGGGTTGGGTATGTGTGCCAAAAAATGTGAAAAGGATAAGGTGATCGGCGTTTCATCATCCCGAACTCCTCGGGTATTAGTTTACTCTCCCCGAAGTTAGGGAGGGGAGGTTGGCTTGGTTGGCCATCGGCGCGATCAAGTCCTCGAACGTACAGTCCTTCTCAAAAAGATAGACGGATTGCGCGTCTGCACCATCGCGGCGGGACCTGAACGAGGGCTGCTGAGAGAGCATGCTCCAAGTGAGAGGGTCAAGCAGATCCCACCGCGATTCTGCAGCCGCGACGATGAGAAACCGCACGCGCAATCCGTCTATCTTTTTGAGAAGGACTGTATACATTGCAGTGCGCTTCTTTACCATTGCGCCTTCAAAATGTGTATAGGTGGGTATTCAAGTGAACAATACGTGCTGTTAACAATAGAAAATCGTGTTGTTTAATACGGCAAACAAAATTTCGAAATGCACTTTGTGTCGTCCTGTGGACCATGGAGAACAGGGTCCCAGAGAATGAAGTCGGTGCAAAGAATCTGCTTTGAACGACTGTGTTGATGATAGTGCCGAATGTATCAGATTCCTTAGATTGGTGGATAGTTCAATCTCGTTCAAGTGTTCATAAAATATCACCAGCTATAATAAATAAAGTGGTAAAAAGTGGTCGGCGTTGAACAATTCCGTCACGAGGGATGCGCCACGCATTCGACTTCATCTGATCATCATAGAGGCGTTGAATGCGTATGTGCCCTATACAGTGACTTGCGGGGGCATCCGATGCACCAAGTCAGTGCTTCATCCTCCCAGACTCCTCTGGTACCAATCTACCGACCCGGAGGGATGGACGGCGTGGTTGGCCGTGGGCGCGCGATCGAACCATCCACCGCGTGCGTGCGCAGCGAGCCTCTTACCACTGCGCCACACGCGCCCGTAATAAATAAATAACTAAATAAATAAAGCACCTTGGTCTGACTATTCACTTCTGCAAAAGGGTCTACTTTTCTATAGAAAACCTGAAGGCTGTCTTTATTGAAATATTCCGGCCGATCCAAAAGGCCGGTGGGAAGGAGCGCCATTATTGAACTTCTCAACATTCATGCCACCTGTGAGCTACAATACTCTCGCTAACTTCGCAGAAAAAAAAAACACGGGACGCAAAGTTGCGTTCTTTTCGTTCCATTGCTATAAATTATTTAATACACAGTGTATTGGAAAATGATATGGATGACAAAAACTGTAATAGATCGAGCTTCAGTTCCATATAAAGAACGCTCAGAATTTTCAGCTTTAGCACAACATTTTGAGTGTTTTCGCTCGCCATATTTTTTGTCCATCGCTCGCATCGCGCGCTTTGTCGAGGGCGGCGCCGCGCCGCGTTCGCGGCGAAATCTGCTAAAAGGAGAAATGGTGAAGTTTCACAGTTTAGTACAAAGTCTGCCGTCAAATTGCTTCTTAGACAGGTTAATTGGCTAGTTAAAATCCCCAAAAGCTATGTGGATGTTTGATGGATTGCACTTCCCCAAATTTGTAGGAATGGAACGAAAAGAACGCAACTTCGCGCGCCTATTGTTCTTTTTTAACGATGTTAGTGAGGCTACTGTACGTATTTTCCTTTCTCCACTATGAAAATCACGAATTCAGTGCTTTGGAAGGTATTGGTGTTGAATTGAAAGCGAAAAGAGGAAGTATTCCTTCTTACCAACTTGGCAGTTCATTGCTAGGGCAAAGTGGGCCCGAAGTTCCGACACAACCACCCACCTTCTATATGAAACGATGGCAAGACTCATGACAGAAAAAGAATCTAGCTTTTCATGGTCTACAAGTAATTGCTACATGTTGAAATATGGATGGGACCCACGAACATCATCATTATAACACATTTGATAAGGGAAGATGAAATACATAATTCAATACAAAAGTGCATATTCCTATTAATCCTTCCTTCGACCCATTGACGATCACGTGGCTCACCAGGTGGTCGCGTCTTTCCAGTTTACTGATTACCCTTATTTTCATACTATTTCGAAGTATTTCCAGATGAAATTGCGTGAATACCTCCGAGCAATGCTTTATCGAGAAGCTCCAATGTCTTCCTCTTACTGCAACGAAGGCTATGTAACGATGGGGATTTTGAAAGCAAGACATAATTAGTCACACTTCTTGTGAAGTTAATGGCAAAAAAGCAGTGCAGAATTCATACATTCCTCGAAGAAACACATCCATTACGTCTTGCACTACTTGCCTTGATGAAGAAGTAGAAACTTGTACTCCCTTCATAAGCATTTTTATAGCAGCTAAAAACATCTTTCACAATGTTCTTAGATCCATAGATCAGGAAAGTCGCGCTTTAATCTTTGATTCCAGGTTAGTTCACTGAGATTTCACTACTGGTATTCTTATTGTAACCAATTGGGATAATGTCGCCGCCGCGGTGTTGGAAGACACTTTGGCTCCACGCAACGGACACTGCAAAGAGGCTCGTGCTCGTCGGTGGGTTAACTAACACCTGGAAAAGACACTATGTACATAACACTCCAGGAAACCGAGAGGCGGCGGGAGAGGGAGGGAGGGAGATTGAATCTCCTATTTTGCTTTGAAAGCGAAGTGTTTAAGAGTGTATGGGATTGTGTACTTGCAGCCTGTCGGTGCGTTCTCATTTCCCATAAGCTATTGTTTGAGGAACAGTCTACTACCTAGTACTGAAATATTCTCATAGTTCATCTCAGAACAGAGAAAGAAAGCCGCTGTTCTTGATATCATAGAACTATCAGATTTTTGTATTTGACCGCAGGTCCTTCGATAAAGCCGATGAGGAAGAAAAAGAAATAAACCAGTTTTCAAATGTTGTTTAAATAAAAACAGATATTCTTAAAAAAAGGGAGGGTGCATGTGACTCGGCCCGGTTCTGTAGGACTATAGTAAAAGTGAGCTCATCTGAATCCATTAGGTACGTACATACTCCACACACTCAGTGAACATGAAAGAGTATCGAACAATTGCGCGATAAATTTTATACATGAGAATCCCAGAAAAAACTGTAAAGCAGCAGAGTGCTGAAATGCGGGTGAGGAAGGAGAGGAGCAAGATTGCAGATGAAAACGAGATATCTGTCACTCTGTCAAGGAGACAATGGGGAGTGGTTGTGAGATGGAATATCGGAGCCTAACTGCTCGCCGTCTGCAACTGCAACATGCATGCGGCAGATGTCACAATGAAGCCGCCTCCCATGGCGAATTATGGACGGAGGAGTTATGCAAATGTGCTTTCGACCATGTGCTGACATAAAGACGACCACTGGTCGAGAGCACCCTACGTATGCATGACCTGCAGCAACCGATACTGGCACAGGCACTTGTGGTGCCAGTCAGGACACTGCTGGTTTACTTGCGTTACCTGGAGAGCACATCCATTTCTGCGCCTCTTTCGAACGTGGAGAGCACTTGAATGCACTTCCTGACTGTGGAAAATGAGGTCGGAGGATGTACTTCCGAGAAACAGCCCCGAAGTCAGCTAATGTTGTTGCAGCAATGTTAATTTATGCTTATTCATTCATTGCAACGAGGCAGCCCTAGCAGGAGTATAGCTGAGAGGACGAGCATCCTCACAAGGTTGGGTGTTCGACGAAAGAGAACAGGTGATCTTAGAAATTGTTAGGTCGAGTCGAGGAAGGAGAGTTCGCTGGCCTTCCGAAAGGACAATTGAAGTTGAGCAGATGTGTTACTGGTTAGAAAATATTGGATCGTCCTGTAAGCATTAACTGGGCTCGGTTTTGCAACAATTTGAAACGTCTCATTCATGTCTGTTGAGGGCATATAATTGTCGCCGTCGCAGACCACACGCTAGAATATTCAAAGTGCCAGCCAGACGGTGGACCATTTGTTTGCAGTCGAAATGCTTCAGCAATTGAGCATTGCCAGAACATTGTCAGGGCAGCAAAATCAAGAGTTCTTCATGCTTTATTGTTTCTCATTCTTCCCTTTTACACGTGAACGCTCGTAATTTTACCTCTTATTCCAAATGTCCACAATATGCATTGTTCTAAAGAGGAGGAGGGGGTATAAGTTGAGGCTTGTTAAAGCTAGGGGCGTTAGAACGTAATGGTAACATCATTTGAGGAGATTTATCACATACATATCCATACAGACTACCTTCACTAATCGAGAGGAATTTCACATCCTTTCTTTTCATTCACGTTGGAAAATTCACCTAAGAACGGATAGGAACAAAGGGTGAAATAAAAAAGGCCGACAGCACGTGGTGATTATGCGAGTTGAAGAGGAAACGTGCGCCGCATCGGCGTTTCCGGTTCCGGATATCCAACAAGACGCGGCGCATACGCGAAACATTCCGGAAGACAACCGGGTCAAGCGCAAACACAACCCGTGAGTACACAGGCAGGTCTACATCAAACGTTGCCTGAGGGGAGTTCGATCGCAACATGCAACCGCGTTTAAGTAAGCTCACAGTAGGTGAGCAAGGAAATTAAACAGTCAAGCTTCTATGTTCGACGTTCGATGAATCTTGGCTTGATAGATAGTTTCTCGTTTTTGCTTCTGAGCCGTCACCAAGATTGATATAGCACTTTATTCGGCTAACGTTTCGGCTTACTCGCCTTCGTCAGAGCCTGGAAAGTAAAGAACAAACGTAATCTACCCCCACAAAAGTCTCATCGCCTACAGAAAATTTTCAACATACGTCAAAAAAAGACAACCGTCTGGATTAAAAACTATTGTACCAACCGCTCACCTTGTACGCTGCCAAGCAGGACTTTTGGACCACCGTCATCTGGACACGCGTTAACGTTAATGGTAGGCGGGGAAGTGGGAACACCAACCTTGAGGCTGGATAGGTCAAAACCCACATAGCCCGACGGAGGGCGCGAGTTCGTTGGTTATGGCATTGCACTCATCTTTCCTGTTCATTTTTGGTGATTTTGCGGAATTCCACAACGCCTCCAGTGTTTTTCGCGCGGATATCTCCACACCCGAAGTCGCGCAGTCACCTGGGGCCGTATCCAAGAACGTTGGAAATATGGGTTAAATGGGATAAACCGGCAACAGTGGGCGTGGCCGCAATTTCCTGCGATCCAAGAAGGTTCATCCGCCGAAAGTTTTCCTCCCAACGGAAGAATATTAATCCGCACGAAATCGTCTGGATATATGGGTTAAATGAGGAAATCGTTCACTAGGAGGTACTCCCTCCATCAATAGGCGATGGTTTCGCTGCCATAAAATGCGTTTTGCTTGAGAACTCAAAGAGTTTCATCACTACCCATGCTCACACTTATAATGATTGCCTCCTTTTGAGCATGTTGACCAAGAAGTTGTTTTGTTTGCAGCATTATATGAATGAATACTGTTGTTTGAGTGAAACACGAAATAGAAAGGAGCTAGTATCTGGGGTAAAGAAGAACTTTTTGTAAGACATTCCGACAGTAATCTTCCTAAGAGATGTGGTTTCAATTAGTCCTTGAGGCAGTACCTGTGACATTACACCTACCTGCAGAAATCTGGATTAACATGCAGGGAAATGGGAGTGTCCAAGTTTAGGATAACCTCTTGGTGAAGTTTCCAAAGATGCGATTTACAAACTCAGTTGACTCTTCTTGACATGGTGATTTAAGACTTCTAATCAGAAGCATACCTCTCAAACGCATTTTCAATGCTAAAAAAAGAAAACTTTCCCTGTGCAAGATCAATCTGGATATCTCTGGAGAAAAAAACAACGAACCAATCCCAATCACTTGTAAAAATATGTGGAAGACTAGCCATTCTTTTTGATTATAAGGAGTATGGGTGCAAATAGTTGGGAAATCATACCCATTTCTTAAATGGGATCGTTTTCCAGGCAATAGCATACTATTCTCTTCGTTGAGAAATTATAGAAACTCTGCTCCAATAGCAAAACAGCGAACATTTTCAAATGTTAGCGTTGAGACGGAAAGCTCGTCCACGAGTATGTTCCCAAACTGGAAAAGGTCATCTGGTCGCCCCACACGACAAATCGGGTGTCATTTATCTTATAACCTGCAAATCACGCAAAGAAGAGTACATAGGCGAGACTGGCAGACCACTCGCGATTAGGATCCAAGAGCATCTGGATAGCATACAAAAATCTAAACCCCCAACTCCACTGGGCAGTCACCGGAGGCAATGTTATGACGACGATGAGTTTGGGGTTGACATCCCCATCCTCGCGCGAGAGGTGGAGATATCCGCGCGGAAAACACTGGAGGCGTTTTGGATTTCCACAAAATCACCAAAAATGAACAGGAAAGATGAGTGCAATGCCATAACCAACGAACTCGCGCCTTCCGTCGGGCTATGCGGGTTTTGACCTATCCAGCCTCAAGGTTGGTGTTCCCACCTCCCCGCTTACCACTAACGTTAACGCGTGTCCATGTGACGGTGGTCCAAAAGTCCTGCTTGGCAGCGTACAAGGTGAGCGGTTGGTAGAGTCGGAGTCGGAAGTTGTCGGACAGATCGACAATATTTTTATTTATCTCACAAGTTTTGAGCGATAACTACGAATGTATGTATATTTGTTTGGACCGACTGGTCGAGCTTTGTCAGCTGGTCACAGTGCCGTGAATGCAACTCATCCAAGGGGTGTGGCCTAGCTACAAATCTAAAAAAAACCTAAGAACCGTAAATTCCGTTGTATGTATTTATGTAGTGGAATTCTGTGTATGCTACCATTTCCCATCTATCATACGATAGCTCGCACCTCCATTTTCGTTAGCTCTTCGCTGAGCTATGACCTCTAGAAATCGTCACTACCACATTGTCCGAGAACATTCTACTCAACTTAAAAGAATTGGAAGAAATAAAACAAAACAACGATACCGGTTATGCCTATGAACCACAACCAGAGTTAGGCACGAGCTTAGCTCGAGCGGAAAAAGTTACGAAGTCCCCTTTGATATGTGGAAAATCTACGAACCCCCCTTTGAAGAAGAATAACAAGCCAGCATCGATCGATCTTCAGTAGGATGATGTAGCTAACGTGTTAGTGGTGGAGAAGCATGTCTAAACACGTTAAGAAACGCACACGAAATTTTTTTCCGAGAATATTGTGGAAAATCATGAAAAATAAAGAAGCTCTAATAGAATCTTTTCATCGAAACGAAAGAGGAAGTGGTGCTGTATCCAACCATGTGAATAAAATTGGAAATAATTGATTTTGGGAAAAGATATTAAAGGAAGTTGAACAGAACTGGTGCAGATGAACATTGTTAAGGGTTGTATTTTCGCTGTAGCTAAACGAACTAGGCCATTTTGCTATTCATTCGAACGAGCAGCCTGTCCTCTAGCTAACCGCTCTGGTACAATTGGAAATAATTGATTTTGAAGAAAGTTATTTGATGAAAATTCTCTGGACCGGTGTTGAACCCTAAATTTTAGGGTAAATTTAGGGTTCAGAGGATTCTTGAGCAATATCTCCTCTCAAAATCAATTAAATCCAATTTCCTCTGGCAGTTGGCAGAACAGTAGCACCTTCAATCTTACTACAAAGTTTGAGCAGGATCCGTTCAGTACCGGCGGAGCTGTGGGTACTGCTAGGTACTTTTTCAGCTGCAACTCCTACCAAAATCAACTGATTCCAATTCTTTTTCAGATTTGTGTAGAACTTAGTTAATTGCAGCTATATGCCTGTTTACCGAAAGATCCGTGCAGAACCTGTCCTGCCACAAGCGCTGACAGCAGTGCTGTTGGCGGAATTTCCGCATATTAACCTCACAAACTTTCGTCAAAATCAATTAAATCCAATTTCCTCTCGCAGTTGGCAGAACAGTAGTACCTTCAATCTTACTACAAAGTTTGAGCAGGATCTGTCCAGTACCGGCGGAGCTGTGGGTACTGCTAGGTACTTTTTCAGCTGCAACTCCTACCAAAATCAATTGATTCCAATTATTTTTCGGATTTGTGTAGAACTTATCGTTAGCTAATTTATCGTTAGTTATATCTAACGAGTGGATGATTATTAGACCGTTCGCAGAGGAGTGAATGGTTATCTAACCTATGTGCAGGTCCCAGGTACGAAGTCCGCTTTGCTCATCTCACCTTCTACGAAGTCCCGCTTGCCTTGAGTCAAGCTCCTGCCGAAGTCTGACCACAACGTTCAGATGAGCTGCCAAGGTGGTGCAGCACGACATTTGTCCTTTGCAGTGCAATAGCGATTTTCCTTCACTGTTCATATACCCAGACCCGTCAAGGGAATCTACTGAAGTATCGTCTCTAATCGCCCATTCTGAGGACACCACATTAAACATCAAAAATCAAACATTTGGTCATACTGCTAGATCTAGCTCGAAATGGATGTAGTATTCCAACAAAGCTCGTTGTTGGAAGGCAAAGTCGGTTCGGTTAAACAATGCCCTCCACGTGGTACGTCGCCGTGTACTTCCTCTGGAGCGATCACCGAGTATTCTTTGATTCGGCGTCATCCCATCGCACCCAGCAGCTAATCGACCCCTGCTGTCATCCCCTTCGATCGCTACCAGCCCAGGCCGTGGAATGCACTGCCTATCTGTTTGTTGTGGTACCCATTCCTTCAATGGCCCTGGTGGAACGAGCAGCTTCACTACACCTGAGTTCGGGTATGGATGGATACCTACAGCTAGAATGTACTCACCAAAGGTGTGCGTTATTAATGTAACGAATTAACGCATTTACACGTAACGGGTTTCGGCCTAACGTAACGAATTAAAAATTGAAAACCCCAGAAATCCGTTGGAATTCATTACGTTAATGGACTAAACAGTAGCTAAAATGCACACTTTTCTCGTTGTCATTTTCAGGTAGACGTCTTTTTCGTGTTAAAGCAGATTATGCCTGTGTTTATGTTCGACGATTGTGAAATGTGATCTGTCTTAAGGCACCCGCAGGACAGTGTGCTTTCATGAGCATTTAAGTGCGTATGGTTGGCTTTAACTTACTTCCTGCTATGCGTATGCAGAGCAAATCCACACGTGTCAACTACGCCTTCTTTTCTCTATCTTTTTTACTTGTCCATGTGAAGAGTGCAATACATACGCTTACGATTGATCTCCTGGATGCGCGGTTATGAGGAAAGTGAAGAATTAGCTGTGGTGCCAATCGTCGATCCTCGACACAAAGACGCGAACTTTACTATGAATCGAAGGGAAATTCCAGTAAGTCAGGTCGAAAAAAAAAAACATCTTTTCACTTCGGCAGCCACAGCCAAACCCCGTTTTAATAAAGTTCTCTTTCGAAAATCCAGACAACCCCTTCTCCCTTTTGGGCGGTCCGAGCTTTAATGAAGTATTTGAAGAAACAAGAATATCTTGCGCAAATTCGACTTTCTCAATTGACCCTTTCGAGAATTGGCGAAGTGATATTAACACCTCGATATTCTCACGCATCAAAGTGCATATAAAGGCATATAAAGAACTCTCGCACAAATAACTTCTGCTGAGTGCAAGCATCTGATCTCAACAGCCAGCTTGACTCCGCCACACCTATGAACCAGCATCACTTCAGGAAACTTTGAAAAGCTGCTATTTTGTCGCTTATATCGGGGTTCTAACTAGCAAGAACTGACTAAAATCATCAAAGCCCCCAAGAATCCTTCTTCTAACGAATTAGCGGACTAACGCATTGACGCTCAAAGGCCATTTTTGGCCTAACGTAACGAATAAACGGACTAACAAAATTCGAAATGTTTCTAACGCACACCCATGGGACTCATCATAGTGATAGTGTCTTCCACCCATGTTGCGATCGCCGACGAATTAAACTTCTTAACTAAAGCGCTGCTAGTGACTAGATGCAAGAAATGCAACCGATGTCACTACTTGCATATCTCTTGCATAGCTGAAGAAGAGTTTGAACCATGCTTAATTCGCTTTTGTTAAATAGAGCAACGAATTCATTTAGATTTATTAATCTTTCTATATAAATATCAGAGCAAAATATAATTATTCTGTAAGTACACCAAAACCGTATGATGCTCGATTTAGTGATGTCAAGGCTAACAAGACAACTCGTATTCAGCATTTGACAGTAATTGATGGATGGCTAGTAAGGCGAATACGCAAGGCAACAGAGTGATAAATTCGAAAGTGAATAGTATTTGGAAAAGATCTGATAGACACTGGAGAGAAATCTTTGCATACACTATCACATCAATTGAATATTACGTTGAACCGGAGCATTTGGATCAGCACCAGCGCTACAGCCTCGCCAGAGACATTGACGACCAAAGATCTTAGAATATGTAACGTTGCTGTTTTAGATGTTGGTACACCTAGTTAACGTGGACTGAAAGCAATGTCAAAGCTCAGACACCTGAGAAGAACTCACTTATTCGTAAACGGATTTCACAAAAGATATAGAAGTAGTGGAGGATTTCTAATGAGAATCAATGAACACGAGCTGGGATTATCGGTGTGGAAGCTATAGTTCCGCTAAGAGATATACCATAGAATCTCTCCTGAGCCTCCATTTCTTCCTGGAATCGGCTCTCCAACATCTGAAAATTCAGCAACTGGATCACCTCCAAAACAAAAAGAGCTACTAACGAACTAGTAAACTAAGACTTACCAGTTTTCTTGGAGCCAGGTCAGCCTGCCACTGCTCCCTCATGCTAAAATATTTCTTCTCGTGTTCTTGCATGGTGTTACGCTCCTTTTCCAACAATTGTTTTCTTTTTTCGTTTTGCATTTCATCCAGTTCATTCATCTGTAGACGCAATTTTAGCATTTGAATAACATCACAAGGTTATTGCTATTTATACGATTTTAGGGCGAAAACTAACAGCTTGCTGGTGCCTCTCCTTCAACTGAGCAATCTTCCTGGCACTCTTCAGATCATGCTCTTCTAAAGCGTTCCTGATTCGCATATTTTCGTGTTCATCGAACCGTCTCAACTTTTCACTCATTTCTGCTGGAGTCATAGACTGAAAATACATACGAGTCTGTTTCACGAACAAAAAGAAAAATAAATTCTGATGTTTCAGACCTGCATGCTGATGCGGAGGCTTTCCTTAAACATTACGCTCCTGGTCTTCGCCTCATTTCGAAGCATCTTCGGAAGTTTCTTCCGATCAAGTGCAAGCGCTCGAACGAGTTCATCTTCCTCCTCCTGAAATTAGTTGCTCACCTCGTTTCCAGAATGATTTTTTTTCAAAATTCTCATGTGAATGAATGAATGAATAATCAATGGTGAAGCACAACCCTTCTTATTTTGATCTCAGACCTATCGCAAGCACAGCGAGAAAATGGGTACCTGATTGATCTTTTGAGCTTGAGCCAACTCTTTTTGGTGCCTTGCCAGCATCTGCGTACGAAGCAAGAAGTATTCATCCTTGAATAACTTCCGATGCAAGACATATCTATACAAAAAAAACTTATCAACGCAATGAACACGACGATTTTCGTAAGTATGTAGGGAGACTGGCTAATCTTTAGCACGCCGAGTATGAGTAAAAATATATCACTAGACATAAAAACCTCACTTTTCTCCCATTTGCTTTTCTTCCAGCTCCCAATCGCTGTTCTCCTTTGCTCTCAACAGCAAATGTTTCTGCATTAAAAACTGGCGCTCAAGAGCGGCCATTTTCTCCTGCAGAAACCTTATTGTTTATGAAGCCCACAGAAAGGAAAACCAAAGATACCTTGTGTTTTTGTGTCATCCTAGCAAGCGTCGCTTCTGCGTTCTTTTGAAGTTGCATTACGAAATCCGCTTCCTAAAGATGATAAGAATTAATGTACGCCTCCTTCACCAACTTTCGAACCACTCGAAAGAGAAATTCTCAAACAAAGACGGAAATGCGAATGCCTTCATATGATTTTCATGTTCCATTTGATCTTTCTTCAAACGTAGCGCATCTTTTCTTTGTTGTCGTGGAAGCATGTCCATTTCTTGCTTCATTATCTTCATTTCCTGTTTCAGTCGATCTTTGAAAGCACGCAGATCCTTTTCCTAAACGAACGAGAAACAGTAGAATAGAAAAGAAACAGGATTTCTTGCCCAGAAATGCATTGCGATGTTTTAGTTCCAACATTTTGCCAAGTTTCGTGCAATAATGCAGCACATTTTCTTAGAATAGATCAAAGCAGTATCAGCAGAACAAATGAAGGAAAACACTGAACATCTTTGTTAGAAGAGAAGTCAGCTACAACATTAAATGAAACATAACTTGTTCGAAACAAAAAGCAAACATTTCCGACAACTCATTCCAACGTTCACTCATTCCACATTCAGGATGCGTTTCCCAAGAGAAAAACACCGATCAGACCACTGCGTCTATCAAAGAGGAACCAACAAGAATAATTAGTGTGAGTTTAGATTCTCAAACAAGAAGTTTAATTAGCAGTTTGACGCAAAACTGCAAGTAATTCTTTCGAAAAACACACAATACCTGCTCGTACTTGAGTCGCTTTTGAGCCTGTTTCATCTCTTCTTCTTGCAATTTTTCAGCTTCTTCAATTTCTCGTTTTTGTTTTCGTTCCATGGCTTCCATATCAATCTCATATTGTTTCGTAAGAACCTAGCACAAAAAGATAATAGAACAATATTAAAGTGCAACAAAGAAAAGGATATTGATGGGAAGAAAACATCCCATCAAACAAGCAGAAGTGAAACATTTTGAACTAATGAGACGCATGCGATATATGAATAAATGTATCTGTTACGTTGATCAAGAGCGGCACTGAATATGTCTTCTCACGGAATCTGCTACCTTTTCAGAAAAAAGCGGTAGTTTTCTAAGAAAAGAAAAACAAAAACATGCATTGTATATGGGCCTTGATCACATTAGTTGCTGCTCCAACCTATAGGAAATCATTTCTTTATCTCATACTAGTCGCTGAGTGTCATCATAGATGTGTGAAATCACTTGAAGTGTAGGTTTGATGCTCGAAATCATGGATATGGAATTATTGCGGTCCACGCCAATTGCTTAAACCGCCCCTAAGGCCCACGTATTCTCGCGGTCACCGCGATACAAACGTCAGCTAAGGCAGACAACCGGAGACTGCGCCACGCCGCCGCCGTGCAACACCGCCGCGAGGCTGTTGCGCGGCGTCGGCCCCGCCGGGCGCCGGCTTAACGGGGCCTGAAGGAAGAAAACGATCGATAAGAAGCCGCCACGCAGCAGCCTCGCGACGGTCTTGCACGGCGGCGGCGTGGCGCCGTCTCCGTTGTCTGCAACCGCAGACGTTGGGAGCGCGGTGACCACGACAATAGTTTTTGTGAATAAAGAACATTTCGTACGCAGGTATTGATCACTGCTTTCAACTCAAGATTTGCTGCGCTCAGGTTTTCGTACAGGCCTGAAACGCATGTAATATTAACCGTTCAAGCCAACGATGGTTAGCGTGATTGGTCATCTTAGAGCATGTACTGTTAGAAGTGGTTTGCTGACCATGACCAACCTGCAGGTTTCACTTGGTTACGAGTTCATGAATCCTACCCAACATGCTAGATAACTCCTATGAACACCTTTCACCAGACCAAAGCAAAACGCACGAAAAAATGGTCATCGGATTCGCTATCAGCGTGGTGGGTAACCCTTGTGAGCATGCTCCAGCCACTTCCCGAGCGAAACTCGCAAGAAATCAATAAAATGAATAAGTCAATGAACATCGCGTAAAATGGTAGTCAGATTCGTGATCAGCGTGTTAGATTGCCCTGGTTGGCACATTTCGACCTGGTTTGGAGTTAAAATAAAAAAGCGATAAAATCGATCAATAAATCGGCATCCGAAAGGATGATAGCCGGATAGGAGTGTCCTAGACCCTGCGCGGAATTCAGATGATGTCCAATGTTTCAAAGCTCCCTTTCTTCGTTAGCCCACTTATATGTAGATGCCTACCCATCGTTTGAGTTTGGCGCCCGCGCGCGTCGCCCAGATTTTTGAAAAAGTTGTCGTAAGGGTTGCTGTTTTATATATAGATAAGGAATAATTGCAACTCAACTTACAGCTTTTTCCTGCTGGAATTTCCTTTCTTGTTGCTCAACCAAGTTAGCACCCTCAAGCTGGAGTTTTTGCTTTTGGCGAGCTTCCTCGCGCTGCAGTCGCCGCAGGTCTTGTAGCTGTTGCTTCCTACAAAAGCGACTTCAGAGATCGAACGCGAATGGAGCGGAAGCTATCGCAGTGGGCTTGAAATCTATATGTATGGCTTTGTTCCCACCTCATTTGCATGTCCTCCTTAGCACCAAGGACGTGCATGGTTGTAGAAGTAACCTGCATTCCGTCTATGGTGTACGTGCGGGTTTTCTTTGTTACAGTCTGTCTATGTGGATGCTTTCGTATTCCAACACCGACATCTGAGTCCTTCTAAGAAAGGAAATAACAACAACAAAAGAGAATTATAGGGAACATCACTGGTGTAAACACGTAAAAGAACCTACAACAGGGCGTTGCTTCACGGCATCTTGAGTCTTAGCGACGTCTTGAGAAACAGATGGAAACGGAGCACCGTTCAATGTGGAAACGGGAGGAGCATTTTCTTCAAGTAAAAACATTAAATTTACCATCTTTCAAACATTTCGTAAACTCCACCACCTACCTTTCGAATGCTGTTGATCATTATAATCAACAGGAGGCTCAGGTGGTGGCACTTTCTTCTCAGGCGACGGTGGGGCAACAAACTGGAATCCAAATAGTTGTGGTAAAGGATTTAGAGCAAAAACGGGAATTCGTAGAGCTTGTCTACCTATTCTCCGAACAAAATGAAACGGAATAGCATATGTGCTTTTAAAAAAAGAGGAATTGTCTCACATATTCGCTATCCGTACTTGGTCCTGCCGGGAACTGTTCGAAATAGTTGTAATCCTTCACATTACGAGGCGATTCCTTGCCAGAGGAAAGGAGTGCGTAATGCAGCGGTGGTTCGGTTTTTGACTTCTGAATTCCGTGAGGAGAATACTGTGAAAAAGAAGAGCTTGAAGTCGTCCCTGGTTGTGAAGATGATAGTCCGCGGAAGGAACCGGCTCGATTTAAAGGCCTGGAAACGAGTTTTATTTAAATTCGTAGACAAGATGTTTGGGAAAAATCTTACTTTGTTGCCACTGGCGCTTGTAGCAACTGGTTCCGCTGATCAGATGCTTGTGATGATGTTGATGCTACGCGTTCAGACACAGGACTCGATGATGGGGATGACGGCTACAAGTTTAATCACGAATTATTGCATACCGTGGATAGACATTCTGCAACCTCGCGTATGTTCCGATATATTCCTTAAGCGATAACAGCGCTCTCAATGGGGAAGCTAACTGATCCTCAGTAGCACATTTAGTGCAAACGCGACACAGTATTACTTCACACTCACCCAACGAAGTTTTGGATAGTATAGAAAAAACTCTCACCTTGTATTGCGAAACACGAGGACTCTTTGATGTGTCTTTTTCGGAGGACTGACGGGGTTTTGGTGAACCACACTCAGAGCGGCGGGGCTCGACCATACTCGATAACTGAAGTAGAGGGCGAAGTTATTCATATGAAAACTGTTTTTAGCATCCCATATTTTATAATGCTCGGGGTGTGGTGGCTCTAGTTGCGGGAGGATGACGGCTCCCTGGTTGTGTTCAGTACACAATTTCACAATTTAGTCTCAGGCTTTATTCGCTGGACTTGCACTCGGCGGTGCAGTGGTAGATCATGACATGAAAGGGGCGTGGTAAGGTAAGCACATGAAGCATGTGTGCGAGGCCCATAAACATACCAATGAGGTCATAAACGATGGCCCTCGTGTGGGCAGTGAAGAACTATATTAGATACTACAGACTACTTCTGAGGAAGGTGCTGTGTATACCGGAACACGGGGTATGCAATCTTTACTTTTCTTTTCCTCATATTTTACATCTCTGTGAACAATTTGTGCATAGAACACAATAATAATAATAATAATAATAATAATAATAATAATAATAATAATAATAATAATAATAATAATAATAATAATAATAATGTCGTAACACAATTGCTGAAGCCGTCACATCGCGCGCACTACCACTTTGAACAAGACCAATTTCGAGCACATGGCTCCAGGGCCCAACTGGTAGTAGGCGAGCTCTCATGTTGTAAGATTTTTTCTCAACGAAATGTACTACACAATAACTTGAAACTAACGTAGAAGTTGAATAGAAACAAGAATGATGGAAATGGAGAGCAGAAAGAAGTTCCATCACAAAAAATTGAGATGTTTTGCAGGGGTAGATCGCGAACTTGATCCAGATAGTACTTCGAGAGACCCCTTGAAGGAAACACCAATGGAAATTTTCGTATCTGAGATTTTGATCGTTTTGGAAGCTAATCGGTTGTATCAACAACTCCCGGAGATGGTGGCACGGAAGACTCGATTGCTTTTAGGATATACTATCTGTTCCAAAGATTAGAGCAATTCAATGTTTTGCGTCTACAGTCTGTATATTTCGGGGTGTCCGATAGCCGCACCGCATGGTGCGCGCCGCGGTCCCCTGCTGGTTCCGTTCCAGCGACCGACCAGCTGAGGCCGTATCCAAGAACATATCCGTTGGAAATGAAATCCAGACGGAAATGTAACCGCGCATTGCCAACATTTCCAATCCTGCTATCCAAGAACGATTTTTCCAGTTTGGGAACATACCCGCGGACGAGTTTTCCGTTTCAACACAAAGATTGGAAAATGTCCGCAGATTTGCAATTGGAGCAGAGTTTCTATGATTCCTGATCAAAGAGAATTGTATGCCATTGCCTGAAAAGCGATTCCATTTAGGGAAAGGGTATGATTTTCCAACTAGTAGCACTCATACTTCTTATAATGAAAAAGAATAAGGGGTCTACCACATTTTTTTACAAGTGGTAGGGATTGGCTTGTTGTTCTTTCTCCAGAGATGTTCACAGGGAAGGTTTCCTTTTTTTAGCATCTTTTTTTTTCAAAAAATGCGTCTGAGAGGTATGCTTTCAACTAGAAGTCTCAAAGCATCGAACACAAGAAGTGTCAATCGAGTTTGCAACCAATAACTTTGTAACCATAACTAACTTGAAAAATTCTCCACAGAGGTTATGACAGACTTGAACACACCTACTTACTTGTAAACTATCCTCGGATTTCCTTCAGGTAAATGTACTATCGTGCGTAGGTGCTGCATCAAGGACTATTAACACAACATCTGTTGGTAGGATTGCTGTCACAACGTCAAACAAAAAGTTTCTTAGTCCGGATACTTGCTCTTTTCTGTTTCGTGTTTCACTCAAACATCACTATTTATCCATATAATGGTGCAAAGAAGACAACTTCTTGGTAAACATGCTTAGAATGAGGAATCACTAATAGTGTGAATATGGGTTATACTGGAAATCATTGAGTTCGTAAGCAAACCTCATTTTTTGTCAGCGAAACCGTCATATATGATGAAAAGAGTTCTTCCTAATAAGCAATACTCCCATTTAACCCATATATCCAGACGATTTCGTGCGGATTAATATTTTTCCGTTGGGAGGAAAAATTTCGGCGGATAAATGTTCTTGGATTGCAGGAAATTGCAGAAAGAACCACGCCCACTTTTGCCGGTTTATCCCATTTAACCCATATTTCCAACTTTCTTGGATACGGCCCCTGATCGACGATCAATGATGGACGCCGGCAAACGCATCGGGTGAGTCTCGTTTACGTTTTTCATGGTTCTTCTTTTTACTTTTTCGATCAGATGTTTGTAATTGTTATTGTCAATGATATTCCTATGTCGAGTAGCTCTCACCCGACCCAGAAGCAAGCACGAAATAAAAAAAAAGAATTCATGAAACAAAAAATGACAAGAACCTCTAAAAGAAGCTGTTTTTGAAGACAAAAACCAACTAAAATGTGGTGGTATGAGCTACCGGACATGGGAATATCATGAACAATAACAATTGCAAACATTTGATTGAAAAAGTAAAAATAAAAACCATGATAAACATAAACGAAACTGACCCGATGCGGTTGCCGGCGTCCATCATCGATCGTCGATCAGCTAGTCGGCCGCTGGAACGGAACCAGCAGGGGACCGCGGCGCGCACCATGCGGTGCGGCTATCGGACACCCCGAAATATACAGACTGTACCTACACAATAGATGTCAGATCGGCACCAGGGGTGTGCGTTACTAACGTAACGAATTAACGCATTAACGCGTAACGGCCATTTTTGGCCTAACGTAACGAACTAACGAATTAACGAGAAACCTCGGAAATCCGTTAAAATCCATTTCGTTAATGAGCTAGACAGTAGCTGAAATGCACATGTTCTCGTTCACTATTATCTACGCGACCTTCTCGTGTTAAGGCAGGGGCCCACCTTGTTTACCCAATAAGGTACAAAAAAGTTACAAAAGTGATGAAAACCCCGCTTTTGATAGGGTCAAAGTACCCGCTCCTTGCCGCAGGGGGAGGGGGTTCGCTCCAAGCTGCGCTGACTGTCCCCTACAACAGCAACGTTGGGTGAACACACATAGGCCTGTCCGTTTGACAAGATGAACGGTGCTACAGGTCTTTGTACGTAAACTTGCTCCAGCAGACTGGTACGAACCCCGTCACGAAAAACGGGCTCAGAGCTGATTTTGGGACGTTTCAAAAACATTGCCGGAATCAGCGCATCTACGAGGTTCGTGACGTGCAAATATCTCAGACATCAACATGAGGTGGGCCTCTGACTTTGAAGCAAATTATGCCTATATTTATGTACGACGATTGTGAAGTGTGATCTTTCCTAAAGCACCCGCAGGGCAATGTGCTTTCATGAACATTTAAATGGATATGGTTCGCCTAAACTTACTTCTTGCTATGCGTATGCAGAGCAAATTCATATGTATCATTTATGCCTACTTTTCTCCCTCTTTCTCCCTTGTCCATGTGAAGAGTGCAGCATGCTCAAGATTGATCTCCCGAATGCGCGTGTACGAGGAAAGTGAAGGATTAGCTGTGGTTACAATCGTGGATTCTCGACACGCGTACATTACTACGAATAGAAGGAAAATTTAAGTGAACCTAGTCCAAAATACCATTGTTTCACTTCGGCAGCCACAGGCAAGCCCCGTTCACAAAGAGTTTCCACTGGAAAATCCCGAGAACTCTTTTTCTCTCTTCGGCGGTCCAAGCTTAGATGGATCTGCAACTATTTAAAGAAGCGGGCGAATATCTTGCGCAAATCCGACTTTCCCTGTTGACCCTTCTAAGTACTGGAGAAACGATACTAACACCCCGGAATCCTTACGGATGAAAAACTTCTGCTGAGTGCAAGCATTTGATCTCGATAGCCAACTTGAGGATGTCAGAACTATGAACCAGCTTCACTGTAGAAAACTTGTAAAGACCGCTTTTTTCCATAGCATGCTCATGTCAGGGTACTACAATACTGCTCACGGGATGTCGAAAACCGACGGTCGCTCCGCGGAGTCACCGTCGCACACCGTCGCTTTGCCACAACTTCCTTAGAACTGCCCCAATCAAAGCGATTTGGACACCATT
Source organism: Ancylostoma ceylanicum (assembly GCA_000688135.1). Taxonomy (NCBI): domain Eukaryota; kingdom Metazoa; phylum Nematoda; class Chromadorea; order Rhabditida; family Ancylostomatidae; genus Ancylostoma; species Ancylostoma ceylanicum. The sequence continues at coordinate 37,650 of JARK01000292.1, read as the reverse complement.
CGATTTGCCTCGACGAGATCTTTCCGATGACCTACTGAATGTCGGGGTAAACTTTCATTTTTCTGGTTTCTCCCAATTAATCGATATATCGATCGATCTCTCGTAATGAATAGGATCAGCACAAACGGAAACATGAACAATGAACGAAAACTCAAGCTCGGGTTCGGTTGTTTCTACTAAATGAAGGCAAAAACTCTCAGAATCGAGCATCAGGAAGCAGAACGGGGCAAACTCCACGCTCTACCGTAGACATTCAATTTTTTACAGAGTTGCTGGTACTGTCCCAGTCGGTCTAGCAAACTTGAGTTGGGAATAATTTTAGTCCCAAGAGAACTCTTTGTTTGCTTCATGCTCTGCAAGTAAGGATGCTGTAGGCCCGCTTATCTCAATTTTATGCCCGCCCAAACTACAGACTTCCGTTGTGCTTTGTGGAAACCTTGATATTGAGGGAGGTACAGGTCACTTGCGAGAAGAGCTACCTACCTCGTATAAACATCCGAAAACTAGCACTACGTGGACTCCTAAGAAACACAGTAGACGTAGTTCTAGCTGTCTTCTTTTGTCGAGTAGGACTATGCTAATTTTGCCGGAAATTTAGCGACATTTCTGCAACCTCCTGTACCGGCCCTAGGAGGGTGTTCGAACAATGGGTGCCTATGTTCTCTGAAAGACTTTGTAAAGGGTGCCATCCTGTGCCAAAACCAGATGTTTCTGAGAGGTTCAATTTTTCAGCACTATTGGGTGCGACAAAGCTTCTCGTACTACCCTGAGGGTGGGACCGTGTCGCATTTGTGGTGCCTCCCAGGTTCGATGCCTGCCCAAGGAAATGTTTTTGCAAAATTTTTAATTTGATGAAAGAAACCCCGATTTGAGCGAACTCGTGAATATTTCGACGAGTAACGGATCTGTAATGCGAAAAACGGCACAATATTGAAAGGAAACCTTTGTAAGAGATCAAAACATTCACGAGTTCGCCCAAATAAGCGTTTCTCTCATCAAAGCGAACGTTTTGCAAAACGATTAACATGGAGGGGAATCGAACCTGGGAGGCACCATAAATGCGGCTTGTCCACCCTCGGTGTCCTACGAGAAGCTTTGTCCCACCCAATAGCGCTGAAAAATTGAACCTCTCAGAAGCATCTGGTTTTGGCACAGGATGACACCCTTCACAAAGTCTCTCAGAGTACATAGGCACCTGTCGTCCTAAGATTCTTCTAGGGCTGGTACAGACGGTTATTGGAATGCGGCTAAATTTCCAGCAAAATTAGCACAGTCCTACTCGGCAAACGAGAACAGCTACACCTGCCTCCATTGCATTTTTGGGAACTACACATATTGCTTACTCTATGTATCCTATAAGAGATTGGTAGCTCTCCTCACAAGCNGCAGAAATGTCGCTAAATTTCCGGCAAAATTAGCATAGTCCTACTCGACAAAAGAAGACAGCTAGAACTACGTCTACTGTGTTTCTTAGGAGTCCACGTAGTGCTAGTTTTCGGATGTTTATACGAGGTAGGTAGCTCTTCTCGCAAGTGACCTGTACCTCCCTCAATATCAAGGTTTCCACAAAGCACAACGGAAGTCTGTAGTTTGGGCGGGCATAAAATTGAGATAAGCGGGCCTACAGCATCCTTACTTGCAGAGAATGAAGCAAACAAAGAGTTCTCTTGGGACTAAAATTATTCCCAACTCAAGTTTGCTAGACCGACTGGGACAGTACCAGCAACTCTGTAAAAAATTGAATGTCTACGGTAGAGCGTGGAGTTTGCCCCGTTCTGCTTCCTGATGCTCGATTCTGAGAGTTTTTGCCTTCATTTAGTAGAAACAACCGAACCCGAGCTTGAGTTTTCGTTCATTGTTCATGTTTCCGTTTGTGCTGATCCTATTCATTACGAGAGATCGATCGATATATCGATTAATTGGGAGAAACCAGAAAAATGAAAGTTTACCCCGACATTCAGTAGGTCATCGGAAAGATCTCGTCGAGGCAAATCGAATGGTGTCCAAATCGCTTTGATTGGGGCAGTTCTAAGGAAGTTGTGGCAAAGCGACGGTGTGCGACGGTGACTCCGCGGAGCGACCGTCGGTTTTCGACATCCCGTGAGCAGTATTGTAACTTGCATGAACTGAAGAAAATTATCGAAGCACCCACGAATCCTTCTTCTAACGAATTAACGGATTAACGGGTTAACGCATTAACGCGTAACGGCCATTTTTGGCCTAACGTAACGAATTAACGGATTAACGAAGTTCCAAATTTTTCTAACGCACACCCCTGATCGGCACTATTCCACATAAGGGGCTCCAAAATTTTCAAAAAATGTTTTTGCAGAAACTTTGCATAGGAGTGTCATTTGGGGTGCTGAACACGAATATCGTATTCATTTTGTACCCTACACTTCTGTGGGGATACTGTAGGTGTACGGTAAGAAATTCAGAGAAAATGCCATTTTCACGGAGAAGACGAAGGTGGCATGCAAAATTATGTTCATATCCGTGATCAGCACCTCAAATAACCCCTTTGTGTAAAATTTGAGCAAATTCTATGAGGTATCTCATCCTGAGTTACCCTACAGTAACCCTACCAAAATGGAGTTACAGTCCTTCCGAAACGATGGGGCCGATGACGCGGTCGGTAGATCAAGAGGCGGCACGGTGGACTTGGCAGCACACACTAATTTGATAAGCATTCGTCTTTGCATTTAGTGCCGATTTTTGAATATTTACAATCCTTTGTACCAATTTACTACCTTTACTACCATAACTTTTCTATTCATTGAGTTTCTTCATTAGTTTTATTCCAAACAGCCAAGTCGACCCGCGCCGTAACCGCGTTGCCTCAAGGTTTCCCGCCGGCCTCATCGGACCCGTCGTTTCGGAAGGACTGTACGGTACAAAATGAATACGATATTCGTGTTCAGCACCTCAAACACCCCCCCCCCTCTATGTAAAGTTTCGACGAAAAGAATTTTTGAAAATTTTGGGGTCCCTAATGTGGAATAGTGCCGTCAGATCTTGGAAACTAAGCGCTATCAGTAACTGTAAACGTGCCAAAACATGTCTTGCCTATAACAACTGATGAGACTTACCTCATCTTGGAAGCCTGCCATGCGGCAAGATTGGTGAAACAGATAGTATGTCCAGAATCGTGGATCAGCAGGATCACCGTGGGGTTGTTTGACCGATTTGTGGCGGCAGCTTAACGTTGCTCCCAGCTGATTTGATGGGCAGCCATTACTTTTATTATTATTAAGCTATTTCTTAGTCCTTAAATTCCCTTTTTTGCACTGCTGAGAACAATGAATTCTCCCACTTATTATAAATCTACTTGTTTAGTTACTTGCGTGGCTGCTTCCCGCCAGTATAACTTTAACGAGTTTTTTTTTTCATGGTTTTGGGATCGTTCTGCTTTTTCCCATACGCGTTTTTTTTAATCAGGTGATAAAGGATGGCAGCTGCTTCGTTTGCTGATCTCATACTTTCCTGCGACAAGCAGCCATTTTGCAGGCTCATCCTCGGTTTGGTGAAGAAAACCCTGAGTCCAGATTAGACAGCTTGGAAACGGCACACAACGGCGCGGTGAGACCACATAGCAGTTAATATAGTTGTTTCTCTATGAGGAAGATCTTATGGGACGGTATTATGGCATGCAAGTAGGAGCTACCCAATGAATGTTTTGAAAATGAAAGCAAGAAGACCAACGGTGCTGCTCAAGAATGACATGGTCACAAATCGGTATGAACACTGATCAATGACTTTTGAGTCACCTGTGCTCAAGCTCAGCGAGCCATGATTCCAGTACAGAGATCGTTCACATCTCGCAATGGTCAGCTAACATTTGGCAGAAAACTTTCCTTCATTTCAAAACACAAAACTACGATTTCCATTAAATTCATATCGACAGAAATAACATATGCCTTGTTATATACGAATACAACTAAAAATAAGAAACTCACAGGTACATAAGGAACATCCATTCCAACTTTGATGACTGCTTTGTCCTGTACACATTGCTGTGATTCAGCTTTATGTAAAGAATCCTGACGGTACACGTTTTCAGATGAGCTGGTGGCAGAGCTACCTAGAAACGGAATGAAGGAGAAGGATCTTTAGGTATTAGGAGCAACAACTGTCAAACACGAACGGTAAGAATCTTACTTTTGTGAGCGTGTTCTTGTATAACTGGACTAGGCGATTTCGCAGCTGCTCGTGCAGCACCCACAACTAAATACATAGGGCAGTGGGCTTCGAAACAAGAAAAAAGTGAAATCTACACGAAAATGAACTTCAACAGTGGAGAAGGAATCGAAATAACTCCTATACCAAAAGACTAGTAAAGCAACAACAATCTGACCATCTTTGATTTTGTGCTGAGGAACTGGACTATGTACAATTACTTCGGTGGCATGTGCTAAACTGGGAGCGATTGCAGAGGGTTCTTGAGCAGAAATGTCTGAAATTAAATCATATACAAAAGTGAAAACTAATAATAATGTTACATTCACGTGCATACCATCGCTGATACTAGCAAGCGAAGAACAATTCTGTTTGTCGAGAGCAGTATTTAAATCATCCAAGATATTGAGCGCTTCACGGCCAGGACTTACAAAATCACTTGCTCCCTAAACACAAATGTATTTCTGGGCTATGATGAAAAAGAAATAATAAAGCATCCACAAGAGATGCACAAAAACGTAAAACGAGAAAGTGAAGCAGCTTTTACTTTGGAGGAATGCGATGATGTCGAAGCCTGGATATACAGCTCTTTGTCTGCATCTTTGGCTTCGTTAAGCTGCTCGTCAGTCTACAAAAGGTACTATCAGTCTAGGAAAGTCCGCGAACCAAATACTACGAGAACGTAATCCATGGCCATGGTGATACATGCCAATTTGTGACAGCAGCGTCTGCTCTCCAGCTTTCCTTTTCAAAACGTTGAGTAGTTCCTAGTTGTATTCTATGATACCGTCCCATACGATCTATCATATAGAGATACAGAAACGATTATATGAACTGCTCTGTTGTCTCACCATAGCGTTACACGTTATCATTGTCCATCAAACTTTTCCACTATGTCCCACTTTTTGCTGAAAACAGCACAAACTATCAATGATAGTTATCTTGAATGACTTAGGTTCATCCCTTTTCTTTTTTCTAAATTTTATAGTTCAAAAATAGGTGAACATCACCTTGAAACTCCTTCTATATTGCCGGTGCGGTAACATAAAAGTGATTTAGCGTGTGCCAATTTCTGAAAGAAAAGCACTGAGCGAAAAGGGAGTT
>JARK01000292.1:10252-25398 GCA_000688135.1 Ancylostoma ceylanicum | reverse complement strand
GGGGGGGGGGGGGGGGGACATGTGCTCCGACCATACACGGGACAGCTACACGGTGAAGATGCAATAAAAGTGAAATAGGTAGAGAAGTAAATTACGTATAAATCCGTTCGTAAGAAAATTGAAGTACAACTTGTGAAATTAATGCGTATTTGTTACCTTTTAATCAGGCCCTGTTCAACAGGAAGTCAAAGTCACACAAATGGCTTACTTACATTAAAACTGATATTTGATTGAGTTTGATTCGCAGATTAGAGTATTAGTGTAGTACGGGAGCAGATTCACATTCGAAAATACAAAAACTTTGATGTACATAGCCTTAAGTAAGGTCGGAGCAAATGTCCCCCCGGACTGTCAGATTTGGCACAGATTGCTTAGCAAACAATTAGTAACAAAAAAAGTAACAAACGCCAAAAATGTATCAAACTATTCCTGACTGAAAAAGAAACACGTAGCATCAAAGCTTGCTATATTCCAATATAACAGAATTACGTTGTCAAATCCGGGTTTCTAGAATTTTTTCTTTTATATCCATCTTTGCTGGTTCGTCAAGAAACAAATGTGTTGAAAAATTGTAATAATAGGATGTTGTTGAAAGCAATTTTCCGCCGTGTAGCCAAGTTCTAATATCTGAACCAACGAAGCAAAACATTAAACCACTCACATTAGAATGAGGAGGTTCCATCTGAGCCATTTCAATCAGAGTGATACCAAAAGACCAAATGTCAGACCGCGTATCATAGGGCTGATCTTTAAACGTTTCACACATCATAACCTCAGGAGCCATCCTGTAATGCGTCGGACTGCAAATCTTCGCGAACAATGCCATAATCGGTTTAGGTGAAACAACTAGCAAAAAAGCTCAAATCTCATGAGAAAAATGAAAAAGAAGCAATGAATGAAACATGGAGCTTCACGTACCAATAAGGAGTACCGATAAATGTATCCCTCTTTTCGTTCCGATCTTTGAGTTTCGCAGAAACACCGAAATCCGCTATAAATAGAAAATAATACGATCGACAACTTCGCGGTAATGCGAACGTACCCAGCTTGACGACTGCATCACTAGTGAGGAGAATGTTGCCTGCCTTCAAATCGCGATGAATAACATTATTGTCATGGAGAAATGTTATCGCCTCGCATGTGTACCTGACAAATAATGCTTTCCAACTCCAGAAAAAATCAAAGAAAGAAGCAAAACATAATGGATGGTACCAACAGAAGCATAAGGCTGACATATTTCTAGAGACAACCACAAACCTTGCAATATATGCGATCTGCTTCTCGGTCAGAGGCTTCTCCAATTCGATCATGATAGCATCGACAGCACCACCGCCACAAAACTCCAACATCATCTGAACAAACAAGTCGTCATAAGTCAAATACTGCAGAGACAAAAAAGCAGGAAAAGTAAGAATGGTGTGAAATTGCGAAACACACGTGGAGTTTGTTCTCGCAGAAATAGCAGGCGTAAAGATTGACAATATTGGTGTGTTTGCATGAAGTCAGAATTTCGATCTCGACGAGGAAATCCTCCAGTTGTTCACCCTCTTGGACTTCAATGGCCTAAAATGATTGAAAGTAATTGAAATCACCCTTTAATAAGCATTTTTTATTGGGAACAAACCAATCGTCAAGCTCATCTATGCTCTTGCGGTTCTCAAAACACTGAATGCCTCACAGAAATCTTGAATCTTGCCCCACAAAAAAGGAACTTTGTTAAGAAAGTAGACCGTCCAGAACATATTTGGCAGTAATGCACCATCAACATTAAAAGAATTATGTTAACGTACAAGAAAGATTAGAACACGTGGTTTCTGATCGTAGACATTCGGGAATTTAAAAACGTAGGATATGCAAGTGAATCCAGTAAACCTAAGCGCATGAGTCACACATATGGAGACACCCAGCCAGTGATCAATGGAAAAATTAAAGATAATATTCCGGAATTATCAAAAATAAAGGAGAGAAATTAAACGAATGCTCACTTTGGCAGCTGCATAAAGACTCCTGTCCGATTTAGAAACAGCTTTCTCTACTTTTCCGAAGGCACCATCACCCAGCTCTCCAACGATTTCCCAATATTCCTTTGGATTGACGTTTACCTGAACAGACAGGATATAAATGTTGAAAATGATGAAAGCGAATGAATTTTCATAAGATCTCCAAATGATCAAAACATAATAAAAACTCCTTGCGAATTTTTCACTTGAAAAAATTCGAAAATAAAATTCGTAACAAAGATGTTCAATACAATGAGAAAAAAAAGTGAAACGAAAAGGTAAGAAAGCAGCAATAAACTGAAAAATAATCCAACGTAAAGAATTTTCCAAGCAAGTGATATTTTCGAAAGTTATCTGTGAAAACAGTTGTAAATACCTCAATTATTGATGGAAGAGGCCTTTTTGACTCCTCCGTAGCGGGACTCCGAAAGAGGTTTTTCATTTTACCGAAAAACGACATTTCGGAGGCCTTAGTGGTGATGGAGTATCCCTGCAAAGGCGGTCCCTGCAAAGGCGGTACAATCAGGCAAACATGGGAGAAAGGTGAAAACAAGCCGATGCACGAGAGTACAGCCAGAGATAGACGCCGGAACAAGGATGAGGGTCACGGACATGGGTCGATAAGGGCGAAAGTTGATCAGCAGTCGGGACGGCAGTGCGACGTCCACATTACTGCGCCAAAGAGAGCGCGGCGGTTGCCTGTCGGGACAAACGTGACTCAGCGCCTCTCAGACGTCACCCGTCGAACGTCGCCGCTGTTGTCGTGCCGGAGAGCACGATATCGAACAGCATTCGTTTCGGACAAGTGCTAGCAGGAGACAACCATGGAAATTCATCACTGGGGGCAGGAACGGGCGGAAGCAGTCCGTAACAGCCAGTAAGCGGTTGCAAACACAAACGCTGAGCAAGCACCGCAGTGTCCGCGTTCAATACAATGGTTACGGAGGCGTGAAGCAGGAATGGACCACCACTCTCGAATCATGCACGGACGCGATGGAGGGAATTAAGCTGGCTAGGAACGTCCAAGCAAAACGGATGTTACGTGCACGTAATTGAGGATCTATGAAGCAAGAGGGGAGTAAAACACCAACTGGGCTAGGCTAGAAACCAATAATCTAGAAAAGGAGAAAAAAAGCAGCTGCTCACCGCTTTTCTACTAATAACCTTGTTCACTCGACAGAATGATGCTGCAAGCCGTGCAAGGTACACTTCACTGACTATTCTCACATTGTTCACTCTCCTCTGTGCATTATACATAACTAGACGGTGTGCCCAGCTTCCCTCGGGTGTTTAATTACTCCCGGATGTTTGACGATGATGATAGAAATTGTTGAACCCAATTAATCCTTCAAAGTACTCATTACTTCGGTGATTAGCCTAAGTAATCCTTCTTTACCCATTCTTGCCAAAGAGCAGGTAAGGCTGTTTGTTAGGTAAATTCTTCTGAATTCCTTGTCATATTCTCAGACGTTCAGGCGTTTGTCGCGCAGCCCCACAGCGTTTCTCGCGGCATGACATCTGCTTGACGAACGCAAAAGTGGGCGGGGCCGTCGCGCCTATTCCGCCGTTTGTCGCGCCTTATCCTGCGTGTGACCTGCCGTGATCCTGCCGCTGCGATGATAGGAGCATGGCGATCGTCGTGCAGCACTAGTGCTAGCTGCCTTAAAAATGGTGCCTAACAAGCATAACTAGAGACGTATTATGAATAAGTTTTATTTTCGATTGCATTGTAACAATTTTTAACCTTCTCATATAGGATAAAAACAACAACCGATGGCCACAAAAATACTTCAAAAATGAGTTCCCCGGAGGCGTGTGCGCTTCAAGAGCTAGCACCCGGCGAGCCGGACGATTGTGGCAAAAAGGATCTACCCACCCGCACCGCACCGGCACGCGACCGCAACCCACACATCTCGTCTGGCCACAGTCGCTACACTGGGCCACGGTTTCAACCGGCCCTCAGTTGGCCAGACAAGTCCCGTAGGGCTCGTCTGCTCTCTGCCGCAGCGGAAGCAATACTAAGTTTCCAAAGCCGTCTGTCGGCTTATATACACCACGGGTCGTATCCACGAAACTTCCCGGGAGCCTTCCGTGGAGCTAGCGGGAACTTTAGTACGCGTTGCGGCCGCGGCGCGACGAGGTTCTCGGTGAAACCGTATCCACGAACGTTTTTGACACTTCCCGCTAGTTCCCGGCACTTCCTGGCCACGCCCACTTTTCTCCCACCGCAATCGGCGGGAACCTAAGTTCCCGGCACACAAAATATCGGCAAAAATTAGCATTTTTCTGTCGATTGGCGGTGCATTTTGAGTTTATTCGTCGTAAATAAGTAAACAATAGCTTAGTTATAGTTTTAGCAGTTCGCTTCCCCAACAAACGATGGGTTCCAGGACCTGATTTTGATAATTGAGCAATGGTTTTCTTTTGGTTCCTGTTACATTTCCCCGATAATTTCATTTCATTTTCTGTGCACAAAGGCCATCAAGAACAACTTTCTAGGCTGAACACTACTCAGGGCACTATCCGCATTTTGACCCAAATTGGTACTCGTTTTTCTTCCAGAGTTGTTTGTGTAACTACAGTGGGCGTCAACGGCGGTGACTCGTCTACGGTCTCGAAAAGAACGCGGCGCGACCGCGCCGCTCGAGCGAGAATCCTCTCCAGAACATCAAATTATGGGGTTTTCTTGATAGTCAGTCAGTTTTCGTATTAGATATTATCAAATGCGATCAACAACTATTAAGAAAACCCAGACACGCCACTGCGGCGACGATTTTAACTTGAGCGGTGCGGTCGCGCCGCGTGCATTTCGAGGCCGCAGACGGGTCACCGCCATCGACGCCCACTGCAAGTAAAGTCCCATGTTTTGTATATATGGGATTACTAAAACGCTGATCACGAATATGAGCACAATTCTCAATGCGTATGTACAAGATATGTAGGTCATTCACCGGAATGTCGTTACACAATGATCCAGTGCATGTGTTTCACGTATTACCACATCATTTCTGGGGCTGTTTCGACATGCTAGTCACCTAGAAGTCACTGCAACTATCAAGCTGGAGCGTGCGCGATTTATCAAAAGCACCTTTGCGCTCCCCACATAGGAATACAGGAATACACCAATACCGACTTCTTTCTGAACCGCCTGTACCACAGCAATGCTACACAACAAAAAATCGTCGTAGATTGATTATTAGTGAAACATTTGCACCTTTGCAGTGGAAGTGATGAAGGCACAGAACTGTGAATTTTGACTGAAATATTCCGCGTGTATACATTTTGAGAATTCAAAAATACCACACTTCCTACAGAAGTCGCTTGTTGTGCGGGACGGTTGTGGAGTTCATAATCAACACAAGTCAAGATCCCAAGTCAAGAGCAAAATATGTAAACGTAGAGTGACTTCTCGACATTTGCGATCTTTTAGAGCTTTGCCCATATTTCATTTGGGAGCATGTGCGTCACTTGTGTTCGCATCAATGTGTAGTCGCGCGACAGGAGCGTCGGTCGCCGATGTTGGCGAATCGCTGTCGCCCACATTGGTGATTGGCGGCCGCAGTCGTCGACCACGGCGACACAGAGTGCTATACTCATCGACGAGCATTGCGGCTACCACACGTACGCGCTCACGGCCGCGTGTTCTTTTCGTAAGGATGTACATGACGCGTTGATCGGTTTCCACGGAAAATCATCACCCAATGCATGGGTGCGTCTGACTAGTATGAATTGCCCTACAAGCACAATGTGCACGGTGAAAACGTCCCGCTTTTGAAATATTCCCAAGCACTGGAGCATTGACCGCCAAATGCGAAAAGCAAAGTTAAAAGTAGCAAAGAGAAGGGAGCTAGCAAAATGTAATTCTATGAATACTCCGAATGAAGAGCGATGGCCGATAAAATGTTGGAATGGAGTCTTCGCTATTATGCACCAACAGTCCAAAACAGCCGCTTTTTCCCTACCGGAATAGGAAAGTTTAGGTCAAATGCGACGATTTGTATTTAAAAAAACAAGAGTCAAAGACTCGTGAACGTTTCTCTCCACTAATAAAGAGAGATCTTCGCAAATCACCCAAATAAAACCTCATGAGAAATGAGAAACATGTTTGCGGCTCTGCGGTGACAATGCTTGCTAGGAAAAAGTTTAACGCGAAGAAATTTTGAAATACATTTGCAGAGAATCACTGTCATTCGCAAAGTGTGGCGAAGCTGGGCTTCATGGGGATGGCAGTGGTTTGCTGAATTTGAAATGAACCAAAAGTAACGTGGCTCACGGACCGAAAAGATTCGTCTCCAACATTACATGGGTCAGTCTCGCCCCACTCATGAATACTATGAGAATCTTCATATATGAGGATCATCGAATTGACGATGATACTGCGACGGCTGACAGGGATAATCACTATTGAGACCACTGGTTTTATCTTTCTTCTTTCTCGTAACGGTGCGGTAAGAATAGATATCTTGACTTGAGGATGTGGAGGACAACGGTGGGCTGCGGGAGTTGGAGGCGGTCGGCGACTGGGCAACGTGGAGGGCACCTTGACATGGAATGCAGGACAATGGCTGCTTGAATCAACTTCAGAAGGTTGGAGCTGTGCAAATTGAAAATTTCTTATGGAGACTGAGCAGTTGTGCTCAAACTCTGTCACATTTTCCTTCAATGGGAATGGAATAGTTGTGAAACCGTAGGCGTGGGTGATTTCCCCCGGATTATTTGGGAAGGTTTTTCTTTTTTGATAGCATATCGGTCCATCGAACTGAGAATTTTCTGCAACTTCTGATGGTATGTTTTCTCACAGATAGCTGTCAAGTTGTAGCAGACAGATGCAGGCTGGATTAAGCTGTCAAGTTGTAGCCGACAGATGCAGGCTGGATTACGCTGCTCAGAACACGACTCTAATTATGTGGCCAAACTTCGTTTCAACAATGTGTAACCCGAATGGGATTCCAGCTCCACTGTGGGCAACTAGATCGTTATGATTGTCAAGACCCATCAAGACGCGTGGAATTTGTTGTTCTCCACGCAGTTTCGTATCTGCCAAGAAAATGTCGTTGATTTTCAAAAAGGCGACGTCAGCTCGCTCGAGTCTCACGGATGGAAATATATCTGTGATAACCTGGCTGGGTTGCAGGGTTATTTTAATCACTTCTTTGAATGCTGTTCCGATTCTGAGAGGAACGACGTGGTTTTCGAACGTTCCCATCAATTCCTCGTACGGTCAATATTAGTGGCACGGGAAAATCTGCAAAAGGACTTCGTGCCACTGAACGGTTTCGCGATCCCAGGTCAAAGGTAGATGAGATTCTCGGTGCGCTGGACATCGACTGTAATGTCAACCATGACTTTCGCATTGAGAAACCTAATGATAAGCGCCCAGACCTCGTGAAATTAGTGTTTCTATGTACTTTTCACTGGAGAAAAGCTTTAGCAAATGCTAGGTTTCTGCGGAATGCTGTCTTCAGAGGTATTTTTATAAGGAAGAGTTTGACCGAGGAACAAAGAAGACATGAATGAAATTTGGAGGATGCGTAGCCTCAAAAATGTTGAGGTCAATCGTCAAGCATGTTCTTCACATGCGCACTAATTTACAATTCAACTTGCATTTTTAAAGATGAATCTGTGCAGGGAAGTTAGCTTTTGGAAGTCATTGTCTTGATCCTTCTCATTCATTCTTGATCGTTCTCATTCATGCACAAAGGCAAGATCAAGCTGTAGCATGAGGTACTGAACGCACAGTTTTTTGCTTATCAGAAGGAATTATCTTTATCTTGCAAAACGGAAGGTCGCTGTCTAATGTCCACAACTTTTTTTTAGGTTTAACACGTGTATGTGAAGAGCTTCTGACCACTTCTTTGCCTTTGGCACAGGGATAAGTGGTCATTTCGTAGCAGAAGCCTGTGCTAGCTCGATAAATGACTGAAACAGACCCATGCTCAACCGAATTTCACTCTGAACTTTTTGCCCGCGGTACGCCCAAGGTGGAGCGTCGGTTCGCCACCGCGGGCATGTGCGGGGCCACCGCGGGCATGTGCGGATCCACCGCGGATAAGTGCGGATACGAACGTGGAACCAGCATTAGCAGTGCAATGCGACTTCGAAACAATATATATATATATATATATATATATATATCGGTCATTTCGCAATGAACCTGCTTAATTCCATTACCCTGGGCATTCTCAATGATTTGATTGCTTCCAGCGCAAGCAAACTTTTTCTGCGCCTGTGTTGCATTTAATATTTTGGTAAAAAAATGGGTCGAGACTGGGGTGTCCGACGGAGAAAAGTAGAAGCAAATCCATGGCGACATTTCCACTTCACTTTCCAAGCGTCTGCGCATCTCAGGATTCGAACCTACCTCTTCGAAGAAACTGATGTTTCCAAGTCCGGCGCCTTATCCATTCGGCCATACGTGACGATGGATGTGGTGGTTTCTACAGCGATGATGTTCGAATCAGCACTATTGCGGGCCCACCGCGGGCATGTGCGGGTCCACCGTGAGACATGTGCGGGTCCACCGCGGGCATGTGCGGATCCACCATGGGCATGTGGGGGCACAGCGCGAGAGTGACGTCACTCCCGGTTCCCCACCGCGGGCACGTGCGGATTTATCGCGGGCAACCGCGGATCCACCGTGGTTCGGCCCTATTCTGCGGGTCCACCGCGGGCAGAAAGATCAGAGCAGAAAGAGGCTGGTGAATCATCATAACTGATGGGAGATCCTACCATCGAGCTGTTAGCCATATTGTCTAACCTCTTTTCAGCCGAAGACGCCTAGGAATGAATAGGGCTGACTGTTTTGTGGAATCCGCATTACAATCGAATAGGTAGTTTCTTAGATCTCAGAGAATAAGGAACAAACTGCAATAAGGCATTATGATCCAATTCGAATGATGCTTCTCTGAACCTATCTTCAACTTGGAAGTCCTGTACACATATACATGGGAGCTTCATACGCAAGGAATACGCCATCTCTAACGCAGTCGTACAGTGAGGTGACTGGATAGTTACATTTAACACGGAATACTATGAGAACAGCATTTAATAACCTGGGATATAATCGCACTAGTCTCTGATGTGCTCCTTATATGGGACCAGATTTTATCGTGTTGACAAAGAGTGAACCACCAGTTACGCTTCTCCTAAATCCCAGCTGCCGCCAACATCGTATTCACCAAATGGATCTTGGCTAGAACATGGGGTATTGATTGGCCCATCAAGGAAAAAATTTCACTCTCGCTTTATCCTAAGACATCATGCTTAGACTTTGAGAAGTGTTTGTAGAAAGAAATCGTGGAGCGGTCGCATAGGTGATGACGTGCACCTCGCAATCATATTACTGTTGGGGTGTGCGCCACACGTCCTGTCTTCGGGATGCCTACGTAGCCTTCTGGCAGCATTGCAATTTCTTCCAGAGATATAAGTGTCTTGTACACCTTTAACCAGACTAGCTCAATAAGTCGAGAAACACACAATGTTATTTAGCAGCCAAAGAAACATGAAAAAGTTCAATAAGTGCAACTCCACACTGGCTATTCTATGATACCAAGGCATGGATGTAACAGATGGAGAAATTCTTTATTCTACACAATACAAGAAGAAGCCACAATGGGGAAACTCATACACAATTCATATTTAACTGAGCAAGAACTTAAACCTGAGATAGACGCGTATTCAATGCAATTAAAGGAAGTGAGCACAACAGGATACTAAATGTGTGAACAAAGGCGAAATTTATAGTCGCTAGTGCCCAGCTTGAAGGAAAAGGAAATGTTTGTTTATAAAACATTCATGAGCTTCACTGTCAGCTGTTGGCATGGACACGGATTGCAGCACAATTCTTGAACAATGGGGCTAGAGGGATCAACACACGCGAATTCCTGAAGAACCACTTGAACTGAGACGCAGAATCATACAAAAACAGAAAAATTGGTGAGGAGGAAAATTACGCCCAGTCCGACCCTTCATCTCCTCATCAATTCACAACCAAATTTCTCTACGTGCTAAATAAACCAAATTTCCCTACGGGCTAAATATGCCCACCGCAACTGTATATAAAATCCAATACAATCAACACAAAAAATGAATACAAAAAAATTCAGGAGTTCAAGAGCTCCTCCAGTGCCAGCTCCACTTCCTTACTGTAGGCGTCCTCCCCTGGGAAAAGAACAAAATATATAAAGCACACATAGGCAACATATACTTTCTCACTCATAAGATAAAGTACACCTACCCAGCGTTTCCCGCTTCTTCATATCCTGGAGCTGAGAGAGGCGGCTGAAGAGGGCTTGGGCTGTAAAATTACTTTCTAAACACGCATTCTCACCTATCGTTATTAAATAATTACCTTTCGCTACCCTCGGCGCCTTCTTATTCATTGGCGCTACTTCTTCGAAGGGGGCTGGAATATATGTATTTGTACAACGATATCAATTAATCGATTTTCGTTTCTTTTGTCAGGGGTCAGTGAAGATATGTCCACAGGGGTTTTCCAACACGATGAACACGAAAATGGAATGCTTTTTTTGACATGAAATCATCTCTACAGATTTACCGATTTATTGATTTTCCGAAATTTTCTTCCGTGAGTCGGTAAAAACATGTCGACAGGGGCTCCCCCATACGCTGAACACGAACACGACAACCATTTTGTATTATACAAGTGTGTCGATTTACTCATTTATCGATTTTTTCACATGTGCTGAAGATGTAAGGTTTGCGTGCCCTCGTCTAGTGGATTTGTCTCTTTAAGCAGGCGCCTACTGCACAGCGTCTCGTGCGCTAATTACTGAAGATCCGGGCTTTTCACCGGAACAGTGCAAAGAATGCACTAAAGACAAAGAAACTTCTTTAGTGTTAGCAAAAGCAATAAACAACTGATAACGAGGAAAGGGTAATAAGATCTCCTTTAGAAGACGATCGTAGAATGAATCTTCTCTCAAGGCGATTACATGAGATACGTTACCCATTTGCGTTGAGGCGGCTACGAGGGGCTAGAGCATAGGCAAGGGGAGGGTTGATGGAGGCAGTACAGGGACCCTTTAAAGACGGGAGACACAGAGAGCGAGAGAACTAGCGCTGCCCGGCCAGCTCTGGCCTTGGTTGGGGAACGTATCTCGTGCAACCCTCTCAAGGCAATGATTATGAGACTAAGTGATTGTCAGACACGAACAGTGAGCTAAATGAGGCAATAAAGAAAAGGAAACAAATAAAGCTCTACACAAGAGGAGATCTCGCCGCACGCGCGGCACACACACGTCTGAACTGAGTATTTCGAAATAATTGGAAGCATTGCGGCGGCGTTGGCGCGCACCTGCGCATCTAAAGGCATTTGATCTACAGATAATTTTGCGTTTGCTCTACCCCACAAAGAGTAAACGAGGAAATGTCTACTGGGGTTTTCCTGTACGCTGATGTCGACTGACTCTTTTATCAACTTTTATTACTTCTGATCAGGAGTCAGCGAAGATATATTTGCTGTAATTCCTCAGTACGCTGAATACGAACCTTAAAATCATTTTGTACGAGTATATCGATTTATGAATTCGATTTATCGATTTTTCCGCACATGCTCGCGGATCAACGAGGAACGCTGAGGACGAATGCGACAACCGTTTTGTGCAAAGACATCGACTTATCGATTTTATTGATTTCCGATGTTTTTGCTTAGAAGACAACGAAGATATGTCTGCTTCAATTCTACAATGCGCTGGAAACGAATATGACAGACGTTTGGATCACAAATACCTGTCTGTACTCATCGATTTTATTATTTTTTCGATATATTATTTCCGATGAATCGGTGAACGCGTGTTTACTGGAGGTCCACAAAACGCTCAACACAAACATGACAACCATTTTCTACAAATATATCAACTTATTGATTTATCAAATTCTTCCACTTCTGCTCACGAGTCAGTAAGGAATTGTCCACGGGGGTTTTCCAATACACTTAAGGCGAATATGGCAACCGGTTTGCATGAATATACCAATTCAATGATTGCGCAGAAACATGTCAAAACGTGTGTAATGGGGCACTCCAACCGCTCAACATCAGTATCAGAATATTACAATATTAGGTTGATGGAAAAATAATACGCGTTTTTCGTTGCATCATCTTCGGTGAAGAAAATTTCCGGTTGTTATTATCACCGATACGGGAAGTCGTGTTTCTTCCTGTAGCAGATTTTATGGCCTTCCCGAGGTTTCTGTTCATTTTTTTAAACAAAATTCACCTCTACTCTGATTTTTTAATCTTGGAGTTAAAGTTCCCAAAAAAAAATTCCGTCGATATCACTTCTGCGGACCGAAATTGACACCATCGCAACAGGAATCGCTCGAAATGCCACAACAGTTTCGAATGAGGTAATATAAGCGAACACATACTGCAATGCCGCTTCCAAATTTCGACGTGATGAGCTTTGCTTCTAAAGCACAGAAAATCCTGTGGAGTCTTCTGGAGTTAGCGACCACTAAGTAACGGCAATAATCAAACAGGACCCGTTCAAAACAACATATTTGGTTTCGCAGGACCTCATCGGTATTGTCGACAGAGCATCCCTTCCTTGGGCAAGAATGGGAGGGCAAAAAAAAAAGACTCGATGAGTAGGTGCCGCGCAAACTGAGCGAATACCAGACTGCTTTTCGTTGATAGGTCTGCTCCACGCCTTCGTAGTTAAAAAAATTACGATTTAACTCATTGACCATCACGCGCGTTTTCGCGTGTCTCGCGCGTGGGACCAACGCCCCTTTCAACAGCGCGGCGGCCGCAGGGTTTCACGCAATGATGATAAAAATACTGAACAAGGATAGCTACAAGAAACTATTTTGGAAGCTTGTTCTTGAAGATTTTTGCTATCACTGGACGAGGAAGGAGTGCTTTCAATCCTGGGTTTCTTATTTTTAAGGCTGCAAGAAGTTTGTTCACGAGGTTTTCAGTGTTATAAAGGAACATCACAAGATAACACCCATTTAAATGTCTTTATCTCAACTCAGCGAAATGTATTGAAGTGTTTTTGTGCAGGAAATTTGACTTTCGCGAAGATAGCTTCCTTTCACTACACAGGAGATGCGATTCACTTTCCCCGTTTTCAAAAAACCTCATCCTTAACAAGCTTTTTGTTGCAACTGAAAAGTAGTATGTACCGAACTATGAGTTGCAGAAAAGTGTTTGGAAGTATTGCATCGATTTCGCGCAAAAGTACTGCGAAATATCCCGAAATTGAGGTCCTGCAGTTTGTTAGAAGCGTGCCGCTCACCTGTGAGCCGCGCGGTCGTTAATGGGTCAATCATCAAAGCTTAATGATACACGGTAAAGGATAGACCCTCTGCGACAACATAAAGTGCCTTGCTCAACAACTACAAAAAAGAAGCACCGAAACACTGTCAGAAAATGAAGCAACACCAAACGAAAGTCACGGTAACTTCGTGGCGGTATGCTGCAAAAGACGAAAAACAATAACTAGTAGACTCCTTTGCAGCAAAAAATAACTGCCAAGATATTGATGAGATGAGCCGGAAACTTCACTCTGTGAGCCCAGCGTTTGTTAAAGGCAGCACTCACGAAATTCTTCATTTTGGAGATTTTGGTGAATGTTGGGGATGGGATGATGAACTCACAGGCAGTGATGAAACAGCGTGAAACACGCGGGAAGACCTGAAATGAAGGCTCTATTTTCCATGCGTCTACAGCGCGGACGAGTTTTCCGCTGAGGGTGTATGCGAGTAACGCCTCGAAATCCTGTGGATGGTGCGCATTTTACACTCTACACTGTACATTATTCCATACACTACACTATACACAGCGCTAGAACCCGCGAATACCAAGTCAATAATGTTAACTGGCGCGGCGGACACCAAAATGGCCAGGCTCGCATGTGTGTCCACGGCAGTATTTCCGCAGGTAGGCGGTTATTCTTTGTGTTCAACTTACCGTTGTGGTTTTCTAGCAGCCGGCTACACGGTAAGCGACTCAACTCAAAAGTGAAATTTTCCGTGAGTGCTGGCTTTAAAGGCCGACCCATTCGAACATTCGAACCAAGTCATTCGACCCAGGGGTGCCCTGGCGAGTGGCCGGTTGTTCATCTGCTCCAGTTCTCCGGCAACCTACTGGCTCTTTATTCTTTATCACATCAGTTGTGTCCAGTTTATATATATATATATACCAGCCGGATGCCGCCGCTACGCGGCGTCACCCGGCTGGTCCTCAGGGCTGCACATGCACAGTTAAATTTAACACTTTCATTGCCAGAATTTGCTCCTTGGAGCTTTCCTTAGAAGGTCACATTACCGACTTAGTTTTGTTGACCTAATGGTGAAGGAAGTGATAAGAGCTGTACATAAACGCATTTTTAAAGTTATAGTTGTAGTAAAACCTCTTCTTTGGCCCGCTTGCCAAACCCTCACTTCAAAATAACAATGCACAGTATTCGCCACGTCGTTTCTCCGTAATTTCTGCATAGTGGTCTTTGTCTTCCGCTCCATCTTTAGGTTTTTCCCAATTTTTGGGAACAGCCCGGATGTTTATTTCAATAAGTTATTAATATTCAAATTGACAATTAGTTTAAGTATGGAGGATTGATTGTTTTCGGAAGATAGCAGCAAATTAGCCAATTTTTTGAGTACTGCAATATTGCAAATTTAACGACTACCAACCCCGATTAGAGGGGGAGCCACACCCACAACACTGCGTCTCCAGTTTCTTGTGGTGGCTGTCAGAGTTGTATTCAACGTATTGGAAAACCCCAATGGGCACACCTATCGGACCCTTGAGCAAAATAGCGGAAAATTAGTTGAATTGATATGATCAATATTCCCATGGAAAATGATTGTCTTATTCGTGATCAGCATGTTGCAAAACCCCAATGGACACGTTTTCCCTGACCTGCAAGTAAAAGTGGTGAAAAATCGATAAAATCGAATATTCCCGTGCGATAGTTATCTCATATTCGTGTTCAGCGTATTGAAAAACCCTAGTAGACGTGTTTTTCTTGATATCAGTAGATTATCGAATTCTTCTATGTTGGATAATAATTGTTCACCCGCGCTAGATACGGCACGCCTCCTCCACATAGTGGTGCGCACGCACGCGCAGAGTCACAAATTCTCTGCAATATATATAGTGTGATATATATATATATATAT
>JARK01000291.1:61872-77336 GCA_000688135.1 Ancylostoma ceylanicum | reverse complement strand
TGCCCCCCCCCCCCAGACTGTTATTAAATTTCTGTCCGTTAACCGACATAAAGGCGCATTCAAAAAAGGTTTTCAACGGAGGTTGAGGAATTCGACGAACATAATGTATAATGAACGTTCTAACCAGAACTTTTCTTACCTGGAGGAGATTTGGGAAATCAATCCGTTTATTACAACTTGTATTCACCTTGGTGGTTAGTTATTTGTTATACCGAATCCGAATTCCGTTTAAGTTTACCGTCAAACCTTTTTATGCGGTCTCGGTAGCTATACGATTGGAATTTCGTCATAAGAACTTCACCTTGGAATTTCGTCATAGGAACTTCACCATTGATGATCTTCTGAGAGCTCAAAGGTACATTAATGTGGGCTAACAACTTGGATTTAGATTACGTCGCTCATGAAGAACAAGCATGCCAATCCGGAAGTGCTCCGATTGGGAAGTGAAGTGCGAAGACTCAGAAGTGAACTATCTCTCATATCGCCTACAGCCGAGTTTTCTACATACTTCAAAACAGAACGTATTCTCAACAAAGCGGTAGAACAATATGATGCGGCAGGTATGCGATGAATTTCCAATGGATTGTTGTCATCTGTCTGTTGTGTTTTTTCTCTGTGTTAGGGGCTAGTTTACGCTGTTTTGTATAGTACGTCTCGTGCGCGACAATGGCTGATTGTTCTTCTTTTCTCTGATTTGCAACAAAATACACCTTCTCATATCGGTTGTGAGAAATACCAGAAATTTTCTGCTTTGGAGATGACCCAACGAAAAATGCACATTATTTCTGCACTAACCTAATATTTTTGTTCTACTACCGTGCAGAACTATAGTTAGGAAATTTTTCACCGGTCCGGTTCGACTTTTTCACCTTTTTTCTACTATGAAAAGTGTGCATGAAGCTTTTACAGTCGTTCCAAAAAATACTTGCCTCCGGCATCCACCGCCCGTTTGCTGAGCCGCGCCGCACTTTCTATGCATTATCATACGTGCTGAGACGTGGCTCAGTCGACGCGCAGTGTAGCGTGAGGCAAGAATTTTTCGGAAAGACTATAGAAAGACCTGATCACGAATGCGATAGAAGGTCCACGTGGAAATTTAGATATTCCTCTCTGAAGGGTTCTCAGCGTTAGCAAGTGGTTATTAACGGCAAAGGTCTTATGTGGGCTGACACGTAAGAGCTAGTTCCTGTCTAACCAACGAAACCCCTTACCTAGTTAGCAAGGAAATTTCTGGGGTCATCTAAGCAAAAAAGGAGGGAAAGGGCCTGATCAGATTGCCATTTCCTCGCCAAAATCAATGTTTTGTTTCTCATCGTAGTCGGACAATATCTCTAAAAAGTAGGGCTAAAATAGATAACTAATGCAATTTCCGTGATCCGGAATCAGATATCTTCCAAAATGAAGCCTAGGCAAAAATTTATTTAGAAAGCTAATCCGATGACAAGTCACCCTTTGTAATTCTGTTTCCATGACTAAAGTTTTGACACGTTTTCGGAGGAGGTTAATAAGCCAGCTGAATGCAATAATGGCAGGATTTCTCGTACACGCTGTTCTCTCCAGTAGCATTGAATTTGGGGCTAGCTTTGACATTTTTCACGATTTATCTAGCGGAAGACTTGTAAAGTCAGGACATTTTTCAGTAGCTAAGGAGAAGATGATGCAACCGTCCCAAGTTAAAGTAGAGATGGGAGTCAAAGTTGTAGCACAAGCAATCGGACTATATCTGCTTCATACAGTCTCCGGAATTCATGTAAGTTCGTTGAAGCATTTGTTTGACCAGTCGTGTTGTTATTTATCAAAAATGTTTGTTTCTACATCCCATAGTGTCGGCCATGTACTGCTTCGTTTTTCTTATTTAATTTTCCAACTTTTCAATATTTTTGAAGGAAAAGTTGTAGGATTGGCTATACTTGTTGGGTGGCACCCTATTGTTCGTCCGGTGTCACACTGAGTAAACAAATGTCTAATTGCTCAGGCTTCTTGAAAACAATACGATTACGCATAAGTTTTGATGCCAGTAGTTTGTTCTATGTTGATAGGGTATAACGCTAGAAAATCGCAGAGAATCTCTTAAAATATATTGTTAATATACAGGGTGTCTCAAAATAGTGTTTATACAGTTTGAACTTTAATTACTCCAGCAGAAACAAAAGCAAGCACGAAAATATCGCGAGGTCATACATAACTAGTCCAAGAATACTGTTTTCACTATTAAGTTGTTTTGGATGTCACATAAACCTTCTGCTAGCAGTCGAAAAGCGGATTTATACCGTAGTACGGAGTATGGAGGTATAACTACTGTAAATGTATGCGCGCACGCCTTCAGACATTCTGTTGATTTTGACCAGCGGAGAAAGACTTCACGCTTTGAGGCTACAAAAGCACGAACATATAACGCCATGGGAAATGCTTTTGTGATTACCAGTAATTTCCCTCCCATAGAAGTAAACGTTCATACTGATATTTGTCGGTAAGTCCTAAAGCGACGCAGACATTGTACTATGTCCAACATCGCACAGTTAACACCTTTTCTTACTCTACGCTATTAGATGCCAAGAGTTCATACCTTCTCTTATTTGTGTTGGGATTATTGAAGTTCGGGCAGTGTAAGCATTATTTTGGGGCTTATTTTAGTAGTGGACACATTGCGTTTACCTGATAGGATTTCTAAATGTGCAAACAAACGAATCAACCCATGTAAGATGTACATATAAAGTTAGATTGTATCTGGTTGAAGCTACATAACGGGCCACCAGGTTTTATTGCAAAGATGACTGTTCACTATCAGCCTGCTTTTTATTTTCATTTTCAATAATTTTTTTCGTAAGCTGTGACCTATTGCAAGTCATTGTCTTTTGCAAGCAATCTAATAATAAAGTCATACTGGACAGCTTCCACTTTGTAATTTCTTCGCCGGGAAGCTTATTATTATTGCTCAAGGGCGTTAGCAATGTTTCGCGAATCTAGATGTTGCATTGTATATTGTTGCTTTTAGCCACTGTTTGCAGGCATTTTGTATCCCATCCTCGATTTTCTGGCCCTTCAACTTCCTGCTTCGTTTTCCGTCAGTATGGAGTGATGAAGGATGTATTCCATCAGGTAAATCGTGTGCAATTTCTCTTTTTTTTTTTTGTTGTCTTGCAGCGATAGTTCCGTCCTTTTTTAGTACCGAATCACACGCCCGTATCCATGTTCGTTCTCGTCTATTGTGGGATTGTCGCTGGCCGAAGTCTTCTATCATCTAAAATGACGTAATTTTCTTCACCGTTCCGATGATGCTTCAGATATAATTTGTTCGTGTGATTTAAAGGCAGCATCCGCAGATTTTGTTTGTTCTGAAGTTGCTTCTGTTGGGTGGAAAGCGCTATCAGAGCTTTAGAACTGTGGAATAAATCTTCGCCTGTCTGATCAAATAGTGAGCGGGTATTGTGTGAGCTGACTTGTTATCATGCTGGATTTCTATCGGTGCTGCCCTAAATCGAATTTTTTTTAGGAGAGTGCATAATGTTTCACTTATTTTGCTGTTGATTTTCTATGAGCCCTTTACGCGTTGCATGTGAGATCACTCCACTAGGAATAAGAGGCTCGGGTCCACTTTTCCTAGTTCAGTAAGATGGGTCACATTCGGGCAACTTCATATTAAACTGTTCTGTTGCTTGCTAAATTGGGTTAGAAAGTAGAATGAAACATTAGTTCCAAATCCAGTGCTGCAGTTATCTCTGCTTTAATTTTATTCTCTTCACGGGTTCATGAGGTTTACTGTAATTTCGAGAAGTATCATAGAAAGTTTCAGTGAAACTACTTTTCCTCCCTGGTATTGTTTCCTCTTGTGTTGTTGCAATACTTAGCATCTATCTTCTTCCCATATTACATCACAGGATTCCTAAAGAGTAATCTGTTATCGTTTTGTACACATCACATATATACATATATGCTTTTTTTTTTGAATTACTTCTATGACAATAAATCTTTCGAGATGTCATCGTGAATATTCTACAATGATTCACATCGGCTTGCTGGTACATTTAAAAAAGATCTAGAGCGATTCAGAAGGATTTAATGTCGTTCAGATTGGCCACGAACGCAATTTTTCACTTATGAGCAAGAAGCGTTTGCCCGAGTCTGGTCTGTACACGGATGATGGGTACTTGTTCCATCACACAAGTGGACAAGCATTGCGTCGCGATGAAATCGAACGTCTTCGAGAGTATGGTGAGTTCCTGGCGTCAGAATAGCATGTGTCGTTTTTTTTTTCGCATGCGTAAGAAAATCTACACCATGCACTGGGATGAACCTGGCCGATTTCCGCAACGCTTGCCCATCGTACGTAGGGTTCTAACTGTATTTCATAGTTTTATACTCACGATCTTTTTTCCACCATAGCGATCTTCTGCTAACATCTTGCGTAATCTCAGAAACCTCTTTGTCCATGAAAACCCCTTTTTTTCCTAGCGTCAGCATGCACGCGAACAGATCACAACAGCGGACGGCGCGGAGAGGCGCCAGGGAACAGAACGCTGAGATGAGAGTGAAGAGGCACCTCAGAAGCAGAAAAGAATCAAAAAAAAGAAAGCAACGGTTCGAGAAGCAAAAGTAGTGGCAGAAAGTTGGAGAAGTCCTTGACAAAAGTAATGAGAGATCACAGGGAGTAGTGAATTGCTCCGGCGAGTTCCGCGTATGGGCTCAACGGCCCCAGGCTTCGGGCGTCCGCCGAGTGGTGTGGCCTGGCGACTGCCATCTGCACGATGGTCCGTTTCCCTTCCAGCTTTGTCTCTCGGCCCTCTATATGGTTGCACGATCATCGATTCGCTTTGAATGCATCAAGCTATCGAAACATTCCTCCATCGGCATGCAACTTAGAAATTCTTTCGGGCTTTCTCCCGCTCTCCCTCCCGGCTGCCTTGGAAAGTGAGCTGGGTTCTTCATGAGATCACTTACAGCATCTCAAATGCATTCAAGGTGCACTGTTCCTCTACTTTCTTTCTCATTTCGCGCCTGTGTACATCTATACACATGTCTTTCGCTACCTCAGCAGACAAGAACATCTCTATCTGGTCTATTGCAAAAGCACCTCTGTCACCTACCTTCAAATCACGTGTGTGCTCTCGCAATAAAGCAGATAGAGATGTTTTTCTACGAAATTTAGCATTGAGCTCAGCTCTGTTGCACTTCCATGATGTTGGCTGACTGTATTGATCCTCACAGCAGGCTCTGAAACAGCGGTTATTCCGTTAAGCACGTTTTTTGTCCGACTTCAGTCATGGGTCAAATGTGGTTGAAGAGGTTAGGGCTAGAAATGGCGTCCATAGAGAAACCTTCACTTCTGAAAGGACAGCACAGAAGTGGTCTGCCATCTTTGTACAGAGCAATTTTTGCTTCGAAGTTGCCGCTTGTTCGGGACACCTCATTTGTGGGACATAGAGGCAGTCATCCCCTAGGGTAGCTCCACATGTGAAGAAGAATCATTACTGATGCTAACTCTCAACAACACGCAAATTTATCTAACACATTCCATGCAAAATCCCGAAACGCTCAAGGTGAAGTGGTCGGTCACATTAGGCATGCTCGACTTTCCTGCACAAAATTTGACCAAAGCGGCCACCAAAAAACTCGGATGTGCGGATTTCCACTAATGCCGGCTCAATTGGTCCTGAAAAGTCATATACTGGAAACATATATATCAGAATCACACTTATGCTAGGCGTGTAAATAAATACTTACCATGTGAATATTGCATAGCTCTCACCGCCTTACAAACCCTACCATAGTATTCACCTTCAGTTGTTCGGGTATTGGGAGAACTGGCCGTTCTTACCATGTCTCCGTATCTCCTCAGCCATGAGCTAAATTCCTGGCTTTCAGCTCTACTGAACTGGGTAGGAGGCTTGGGTTTGAACTGCCCGAAGGCCAGCTCAAGAGGTCGTATGGGTGGGAATACCCTCCTCGGTAAAGTCGGAAATGCGATGTTCCTTTAACCTATTGGCGTTATTTATATCCACCTAAAGTAAACAAATTAGCCGAGTCATAGTAGTCCACGGGAATGTGCCATGATTTTACCATCAGTCTGTTAGCGAGTATGTTGTACTTCGCTTCACATATTCTTACATTAGATAACAACACTGTGTTGTATGGAAGGCAACTAAAGTCGTAAGCCCTTCTCATTTTCGAATATCTGAATGTTTAAATTGCTTGATAAATTGTTTTCTAAATTAAGAAAGTTATTTGGTTTTTATTCGATCCCAAGTATAGTTTGAAATGTGTGAATAAGAACCGATATTGGTGGAGGAGCTCCATAAATCACAGCCATCAATTGTTCCATACGTGCTATCTCCTCATGGGATAGTCCAAATTGTTGTATATACATGGCATAATAGAGGATGCGTTCGTGAGTGGCTAAATATCATAATTCATGGTATGCATCGATAGGGACAAAGGATCACCTAAACCATATACTCATTCTACTATTATCCACCCTTGGCGGTATATTTCCACTCGCCTCTTGCCAATCACTCTCCACTGGAACATGTTCGTCCCGATGGACATGATGAGCTGGTGTTGAAGGCGGATCTATATTTAGCATAGTTAAAAAATCACGGTGTCATTTATCTCGAGTAAGAATTTATTGCTTTTGAATTGCTTTTGGAAAGTGAAAGAAAAGAGATAGAAGGAAGGGAGGGAAGGGAGATCTAAAATTCATTTTGAATTAGTTATTTGGACAGCAGAAAAGAAAATTTCTCTTGAAAATGGAGGAACATAATATAAAGAATATAAGAGGAAAGCGAAATGAACAACAAAAACCTGAGCAGTCATCAATTTCTTGCTCTTCGATTTCCGCAGCACGTTCTCGCTCTCGTCTTCTCAACTCGGCAATGTGCATTAGATTTATCTCGTACTCGTATCTCGCGGATGCGCTCGCTCACAGCGACTAAATCAAATTAATATTAGTTTCGAATGAGTTATTCAGAATAGCACCATTTCCACAGAATGTAACATTCAAAAACAAGTGCAACATACCTCCATATGCTCGTCCTCGTATACATTCAGGTGGTGCAAACAACGTAGATCTGAATTGAGAAGCCACTGTCTCCCTGACTGACATTATTGAAATCCACCGTATGCGCGCACGTTGAGGGAACCCAGCTGTCTTGTATAACTCCTAGTTCAAAGGCAGTGGCTTCTTTCCACTAGTTTCCAACTATGTGCAGCAATATTTTCGTACTATTTATTGGTATTCTACCACTGTAGTATGCCATTGCTGGTGATTTATTGTGAATCGTTTTGGTTAAATACACACAGTTTTAACTTGTACGGTTCATTTGTGTTTTACCAAGTAGTTAGGTTTTCTTTTCCCTTATTTTGTTCTCTTTTTGTTTCGACATCTTTGGAACTATTTCAAGCATCACCCTAGCAGCATCATCACCAAGCCACGTCAACGTCTTTCAACAATTTTCGCAAACTCAACATTGACAACCCGTCAGTTCAGTGGAAGGAAGGCAGAAAGTTCAAAATGGTTTCAGAGGTGTCGAGACTAACAAAACCAAAATAGGAGAAGAAACAAAATTCTCTGGCAAGACATGAACCAAGCATAGGAATGAGGAGATACGGAACTAGAGCGATGCAAAATGGAAACAATCCAAAATAACGCAACAACATACTAGAGTAGTAGGATACTAATAGGTCGTAAAAGAACATAGGGGCACAATGGAAGAATACTAGTGAAAAGAAGCCACTGTCTCTGAGTTAGAAGGGATAAAGAACAGCCGGATTCCCTCAACGCGCGCGTATTTCAATAATGTCAGTCAGGGAAACAGTGGCTTCTTCTGAATTGTGATCTCAAAAGGTGAATGTGAGAGAGGAAATACAAATCGTAGTGAAATGTAAACTTGGCAAGGTCTTCATGCTGAAGCGAAAAGGAAATGGTGGATAATGCAGGTATGACAAACGACGACGACCTAAGACGAATGATAAGAAGATAATGACGCACCTTGTCCACGCCCCATCCTCGATATTAAGGTCGACCTCACGCCTGCGGACATCCTCATATTAGGCGCTAGATCATATATGGGGGTGTGAATCAGCAAAGAGGTCACTAGCATCTGAGGTCGGATATTGATACATCTAAATAGTGATAGAAGAACAAAAAAATCCGTTTCGTTCCTCCGCTCAGACGAAAAATACAATAATAGACAAGAACCCTTTCTCGGAACTCTTCAGTAAAGAAGAGAGGCTTTATTGATTCTGTAAAAACATTAACCCATTGACGACCGCGTGGCTCACCGGTGAGCCGCACTTTTTCGGTCGCGTGGGACCGTGTGGCTCACCGGTGAGCCGCGCCCTTCTTTCCAACTGCCAGACCTCATTTTCGCACTAATTTGCTGTGTCTCTACACAGAATTTATGCATAGGTCTAGACAGTGTTTTATATGCCATATTTTGAAACATGCTCTCTTTTTGTTGCAACAAAAGCTTGTAAAAGGTGCAGTTTTTAGAAATGAGGTGAAATGAGTCACTTTTCCGGGGCAGTGAAAGGGAAAGAAACTATGGGCGATATAGAACTTCCCACTCAGGATCACTTAAATACACCCTACTCTCCTTACTGCTTTGGAATGGGGGCATAGCAAAAAGTTTTCCTTTTGAAAATTTCCTTATAATAGCGAAAACCTTTTAAAAGATCTTCTTACAGCCTCTTTAATTTTTTGTCAAATGATAGCAAAACCCTTTCAGAACCATATTTCAGGCTAATTCTTAAGAGCTGTCTATTCAAGATTTAGTATTCTTATTGTGATTGCATGAAACCATGCGGCCACCGCGCTGTTGAAAAGGGCTTGGTCCCACGCGCCAGACACGCCAAAACGCGTGCGGTCGTCAATGGGTTAAATGGATGCATCTTGAAAGACATACCGTTGAAACATATGAAAAAAGAAGGCCTTTCTGGAGTAAACAAACTTACCAGCCACAGATTGTTCTGAAAATGAAGATTAAAGGCGATGCAGAGGAATACTGGTAGTGGTCCGCTAACATATCACAATAAGAGTGGTCTGCTAACACATCACAATAAGAAACACGGGCTCGAAACACTTCAAAACTTCACAAATACTTACCCGTAAATTATTGAAAACGACTTGTGGTGGTGACGCATAGTCTCATTAGCATGACTTTAATTCGGCACCGTAGTCAAATCATAAGGACCAGCTGCCACAAGTCGCCCGGCAGAGGCATAAAAGGAATACACGCAAAAGAAAGAGTTTTTTTAAGTAGTAGTGGAATTGGCCAGTGGTGGCCAGAACCTCTCGCTGCTACCACTTAAAGGCAGCACCCACGATAATTTTCATGTCAAAAATTATGAATGTTCCGGGGTCTGAACGATAGTCCCAGTAGTTCTACGCAAGTTGCACCACCAAAGGCATCCACATTCTCGAGATATAACAAGTTGAAGGCGGGATCCGGGGATCCCCAGGCGAGTTGTAGCGGAGTGCGAACCAGCTGTTTTCCGCCAAACGCGATCAGTTTTTCAAGGATAAATTTGTTGCTCATGCTCATTTCGGGAATTTTTGCTTTGTAAGTATCTGCTTCCTTCTATTTAGGTCCTTTCAATTGTTGATCGGTCATATTATTCCTTCTTTTACTCGGCCTTTTCAAATTTTCAAATATGGTATGAATTCTTGTTTGTTAACTTTTTATTCTTCACCATAAGTTTTGTTTCTTTTCTTGAGGTAAGTTTCTGCGATGAACATTCTATTTCCTTCTATTTTGTGCTTGTTCTTCCCCAGAAAAGCTGCAAAATTAGGCAAGTTTCCCGTTGCGCCAAGAAATTGGTCGTCAACAGAGCCAACGTTATCGACTTTCTTGATCTACTCCATCCGCACAACTCGGCCATCTTGCTATAATGCCGTGAATTGGTAGCATCCGAAAACCGTTTTATCATGAATTCTGATAAAATTGATTCCTTTATCTGTTCTACTCATAGTCAAAAACCTAAGATCATGCTGAAATCCGGGTGACAAATTTTTTCGTGGGTGCTGCCTTTAAAAGATTGCCGTCACACATTGTGACGGGCACCTTTCTTTATGGCTACGGGTATGACATTGCCTCTGAGGCCTCACAACATAAGTGTGTGGTCCGTGGTAGAGTCATGAATAAAATAGTTTATTCACGAACGGTCGTAGACGATAGTCTCGTCTAATAGAGCGAATAGTAACACAATGGTCAAATTGGGGGTTTATATGCAGAATACAGGGGGCGGTGCCGGCCTACTTGCCGTGAGTTTGCCACAGGGGGCCAGATATGGGAATGTTCAAAGTCGGTACCGCGCCCTATTAACACCTGAACGATAGGGGATCATACCCTAATTACTTGAGAAACTAGGGCACGCATAAGTGCCAATGGATATTACCTACGGACAATATCTGTCGTTGACAGAACGACATATTTCCTTGACATGAGAAATAAACCTTATACAATATCTTAGATAATATCTTAGGTTGTTTACAACAATAAGTGTCCCATATAAAAGTGTATTAAGACGTCAACAATTACTATTTTATCCTTATCAGCGGAACGACAATGGAGAAAAAGGGGATCACGGTGAGTAGCACCGGGAAGGCGACGCGGACGAGTAGCCGGCATTGGTGGGGCTATCTGATCAGTGGCGAGCCCCGGTCCGTCCCCGTTGCTCCCCCTGGTCCTCAAGCCTGGTCCATAAATACCGCCATGACTGCTCGGTTCCCATGCTAATCTCGGGTTGAATCTGGAAACACATATATCAGAATCATACTTATGCGAGGCGGGTAAATAAACACTTACCATGTAAATATTGCATAGCTCTCACCGCTTTACATAGGGGAGCATTAAGAATGGAAGAATGTAGAAGGGTTGCATGCGACCCAAGCTACGAATGAGTGCGAGAACGAGTCACTGGACTCATGACAAGAGAAGAAAAAGAAGACTGTGCCTTCGATGGGTGAAAAACCGTATAAATACTGAAGAGCGGCAGAAAGTAGTCAAAACAAGGAGAAAAATTCTAAAATACTGCTTTGAAAATAGAGCAACATGTATGCGTTGCAATGAGGAAAATGTGGGGAACGGATTAACATTGTCAGGAACAGGGCTGTATGATGAAGGCTTGATAGAAGCAGATCGTGCGTATGTTGACATTTGGGGTTCCGATGGCACTCGCTGATAAAAGGACGACCGCTCTGCCCGTGAGAAAATGTAACTGTGAATAAATAATGTAAATGAAGAAAGAAGAACGTTCATGACCATTTTAATCGCGGAGACCTATGATGCATGCATTTAGGGCAGTGAATTCCCTTTCGCTTATTCAACACAACTATCGCGATGCTAGCAAAGAAACTGGAAGGCGCGTACCCAAATATTGTTTCGTTACTAATGTGGACCACGTGTATCTAACATACTTACGCATAATAATTTTATACCGGAGGGCAAATCGTGACAAAACCAACTCTTCCCAAGATGATTCTCCCTTTCACGACCACGGGGTGATGCATTTCCACTGCGCCTTTAACTTTATTCATTCAAATTTGGAGGATCATCAGAAGGTCAACACAAAAAAAATTGTTTGCAAGCTTGTTTAGTCGCAAGAGCGGACGGTGCGGAGAGGCGCCAGACAACAGAACGCTGAGATGAGAGTGAAGAGGCACCCCAGAAGCAGAAAAGGATCAAAAAAAGAAAGCAACGGTTCGAGAAGCAAAAGTAGTTGCAAGAGGAGGAGTTCTTGACAAAAGTAATGAGAGATCACAGGGAGTAGTGAATTGCTCCGGCGAGTTCCGTCGATGGGCCCAACGGCCTCAGGCTTAGGTCGTCCGGCGAGTGGTGACTGGCCTGGCGACTGCCGTCTGCGCGGTTGGTCCGTTCCCCTTCCAGCTTTGTCCCTCTTTGTATGGTGGCGCGATCATCGATTCGCCTTAAATGCATCAAGCTATCAAAACATTCCTCGATCGACATGCAACTTAGAAATTCTTTCGGGCTTTCTCCCGCTCTCTCTCCCGGCTGCCTTGGAAAGTGAGCTGGGTTCTTCATGAGATCATTTACAGCATCTCAAATGCATTCAAGGTGCACTGTTCCTCTAGTTTCTTTCTCATTTCGCGCCTGTGTACATCTATACACATGTCTTTCGCTACCTCAGCAGACAAGGACATCTCTATCTGGTCTATCGCAAAAGCACCTCTGTCACCTACCTTCAAATCACGTGTGTGCTCTCGCAATGAAGCAGATAGAGATGTTTTTCTACGAAATTTAGCATTAAGCTCAGCTCTGTTGCACTTCCATGATGTTGGCATGACTGTATTGATCCTCACAGCAGGCTCTGAAACAGCGGTTATTCCGTTAAGCACGCCCTTTTCCTCATTCTTTATTACGAATCGATTTTACTAATTCATGTACTGATACACTCAAGGTGCGCAAGCCAAGCAAAGGCGTACTGCTCAGTAGATAAACGCTCATAATTAGAAACAAAGCAGAAAAGGAACAACTATAGGAAAGGAGGTTGTAAGAAAGACTCAGATTTTTTGTGAACAGATCACTTGACATGTGAAGTCAAAATCTCTGGGAAAACTTTCTTTGCTGTTTCCAGAGATACATATATTTGAGAAGCTGTACCTAATTAAACCTTGAAAACAACAGAAGGACTTCTTTCGGAGGGTTGCCGTGGTGGTTGATATGATCTACTCATTGAAATCATCAGTTGAGAGCATAGCATGGATCAGTCATGTGGTGAATTGAGCATTGAGCATGTGTTGAATGGAGTCTGCTCAGGAGCTCCGGCAATCTCATTACATTTACAACATGAATGGTGTACAGTTCGGTAAAAGCGGATGACAGTCAAGGATGTGCGTAACAAAAGATCTGAACTTCGTAAATCGTGAATTTCCCAAAACCGCCGTTAATTGTAAATCGTAAATCGTAACTGAAGTTTCGAGTACCACCGACAAAATCCCACGAATTTGAACACGTTTCATAAAGATGTCATCTTCGAAACGTTCTAATGTATCTATTGCCGAATCACTCGATCCTGAGAATACAACGTTTTCTCTTCCTTGAAGTTTCTAGCTGCATTCTGCTAGCTTCACGAGGAACATTATTATTGATCACTGTGGGAGGGAAAAAAAATATTTTATCTGGTCATTGTTTTTGGAATCAACAGAGTCGATGGTTATATCTATTTCTGTGCCAACCGTCGTTCATCCCTCCAGTTTTGGTGAAATGGTATCAGACGAGTAGGGGAGAAAGAAGTGCTGACTCGTTACATTGGGTGCCCTAGCAAGTCACGGTGAAGAGCACAATTCAAGGCCTCTACGACTATCAGATGGAGTCGAGTTTATCTCTTGCGCTTCATTGGGCCGTATGAACTGGTTATCATCATCATTTATTACATAGTAATGGTTTGACAATGCGACCCTTCAAAATAAGTTATACAGGGTGGTCCAAAAATATGGAGACACTCCAAAAGATTTATATCTAACGTTAGAAATCAAGTTGGCAGCTCTGTTCCCAATGTAGTATTTTTCATTCAGTACTGAACAGAATATACTACCACATCTCACTAACTCTTCTAATACCGGCGAGAAAAGACGCGATGAAT
Source organism: Ancylostoma ceylanicum (assembly GCA_000688135.1). Classification (NCBI taxonomy): domain Eukaryota; kingdom Metazoa; phylum Nematoda; class Chromadorea; order Rhabditida; family Ancylostomatidae; genus Ancylostoma; species Ancylostoma ceylanicum. Next base: position 63,737 of record JARK01000291.1, on the reverse strand, counting down.
TCGAACTTGTCACTTGCTGTGGCGCGGAGGGGCCTTCCTCTCGGATAACCCCATGTTTCTAGACGCCATTGCTCCGACGATTAAAGAGTTTACTGGGAGTAAAATCAGTTTTTGTGTTTAAATGAATACCATAACGAGAGATGTGCGCGAATGAATGCTAAAACAGTAACTATAAGGAAAAGGACGTGAATTCCTGCGCAAAAACAGGGTGAAATGCATGTTAGGGCTGTTTCCAGTTCCTTTTTCAGTGCTTAGATAGCGGAATAGAACATATTAGGCCTGCAAACATCCAATTCTGAAGTTCTAAGGAGAATTACCCCCATTATACGATTACTTATGGGGATCCGATTGGATAAGCACGTTCAAACCGTGTAGGATATCGGCGAATTCGCACCAAATCCCGGACCTCATAACCAAGGTAGCTGGTCTTTCACAATCGCTTTGATGTTTTTCTGTTACACAAGCCTTGTTTTCTTTGATGCACTGGTAAGTGACCCTCTTGCACAATCTTACACGTTGACATTACATGCGCGCCTAGAGTACACAAAGTTGTAATTGGGTGATGGAGAGAAATCTTGACTGACGGTCTAGTTTCCGCCAAATTTCATAGCGGCAGGGATTGTTTTGTAGGAACGTGTATGATTAATCAGATGAACAGCAAAAGATTGGATACAAAAGGCGAAGACACGAGATAAGTCGAGAAACGCGCATCGCAACCTTGTCTCCATATTTTTGGACCACCCTGTAGAAAATAAAGCACGCTGTTATGAGAAATTACTGGAATACGATTTGGAATACAGGTAAAGTTGAGACCATGCAAAGGCATTAGCTCTAGCCGTCGAACCACAACGATTCCCACAAAAAGGGTAGGATAGTCGCAGTGCTCGAAACCATTCGAATTCGGCCACAGCACTGGCCTTATGAAGGGGCTCTCGTGGGCTCCCTTCGATAAGCCCCAACATATTTTCTCTACTGAAATTGCGAACATGAATTTGGCACTAGCGATCCCCTTCGAATCATCAACAAAACCATGAAATTCGCTGTTAATGTTGGTGACAACGGTACGACATGGGAACGATGGAGATAAAACTAGAAATAAAATAACTAGAAGTCAAACTCTGATGTAGAATAGACTCCCTGCAGTTGTGATGTTGCTATCATTGCGGTGAAAACTGTTGTTCCTTTTAAGGGATCCCTTATGAACCAAGATCTCGCTTCACACCAGCAGAAGACGACCAAATACGGAAGAACTGGAAGAGGTCAGTTTTAACTCAAACTCCTAATGTTTGTCGATTGCTTTTCCATTCATTTGTGAAGTCTTTAACAGTCAAAAGTCTTTAACTTACCAGAGAGCTTTAGCGATTGCACCATCGCATAGTTCAGCTCTGACCTTCTTGTTCCACTTCTTGGTCACATCTGGCTTGACCATATTGTACACGACTTGAGCGGGTACCCTTGCTCGGACAATGTCCAGCCTTAAGGTTCATTGTAGGCAGATGTCTCACGCGAATATTTTCGTACAGATCTATCCATACTGATGAAGAGACAGTAGTGTAGTTTCTTATGTCCCCTTCCTTTGTGTTGAGCTAGAGTCGGACTTCCTTACCCTTCTCTTCAGTCGACAAGTCATTCTCCGCTTTGTGTTTCACAGTGGCGGACGCAGAAAGTGGGCTTGGGAAAAATTGAGGTCTCCGCCGTTTTGGGCACCCAGACGGAAGATAAAATTAATAAAATTATTAATTTTATAATAAGTAACAAATAATCAATGTTCAAAAAAATAATGAAAATAAACAAATAAGATAAACTAGAACAAGATTTTTATTTGTGTCGTTAAGAAATTTCAAAAATTGGCGATCCATTCTCGG
>JARK01000291.1:22448-55149 GCA_000688135.1 Ancylostoma ceylanicum | reverse complement strand
GGATTTTACCAATTTTCCCTGTCCTTTTGTGGCACAACTAATGCAGAAGCGCTCTAATGACAACAGAGAAATTAGAGCGTGTGTAGGTTTTATTCTATATAAGCTCTGTCAGCCAACAATAAGGCCTACAACCAACCTTGCACAAGCTTATCGTTATACTCCCTTCCCGCGGAAGCGGTATCATCTGCCACGCAAGGACGTTGGAATGGAAATGTGGTGTGAAGAAAAACAATTTGACTCCCTAAAAATTGACTCCTTCCAGCCACTATTTTAGGCTTAAAATGAAAAAAATTTATTTCGAATTCAAATGGCTGGAAAAATTCATTTCGAATTCAAGTGGCTTTCAGTATGTTTTATTTTATGCTCAAAAACCACACTTTTTACTGTTTAGGTGGTGTCCGAAGACGTCCTGGCCATATTTCCGGAGAAGCGTAACAATTCAGAACTGCTGAAACAAAAAGATCTCGAAGCTGTTGTTTCGTTCCTCGACTTGGACATTGATTCAGAAGATACCACGCAGGAATCTGATGACGCGGAAGACAATGCTTCCAGCAATGGAAGTGAAACACTAAGTGATTCCAAGGACAGCAGGCAATTGAGAAACGCAGAGAACGGTCGAGGTATGTAGAGATCCTCCGATTACTGTGAATAGTTCTCCAAGTGTTCCTGGTGGGGCACCACATTGCGATCTGCATGAAATCCCTAAAAGTTCAGATGCAGAAATTGTCGAGTCGGGTGAATTGTTGCGTGCAGTGTGTCACTCCGTCAAAAATGGGAAAAGCTCCGTCAAAAATGGGAAAAGAAGTGCAGTTGAGAAGTCAAAGGACGAAGTCACCAATCCTGTAGATCATGTGATCTCGAAGAAGAAGCAGAAGAAAAAATTGTAGGCGTCGTTCATTGCTAGGATATGATGCTCGATGTAGGTTCTGTTAGAGCTCACCAGAAACCGTAATCTTCAGCGATAGGGCTGGTACTGGATAATGCATTACGTCCAGAGCTGATCTCCTGTCATTCTGTAGAATTCAATAGTGCACGGAAGTCCATCCAAGCCAACCCTGCTCTTGCCCTGAATAGCTTTCGATGGTTCAAAGCTTTTGATATGGGTTCAGGTTTTATTCTAAAATTCGGTGCTCGTTACTACATAAAAGGTGTGCTTAATCTCGTTTTAGTGTAATGTTACTTTCCTACAACCTATTTAAATGAAAAGAGAACTCTCCTTCCTCGAGTTCCTCATTGCTTCTATATGTTGTTGTTATGGTGTTCTTGTTCTGAATGTTGTTATCTCGTTTTTTTTTTTTTCATAAAATGAGAGTCATAACCATTTGTTAGTCACTAATTTCCATTTCGAATTTGAACACAAACATCTTATTCATATATAAACAAAGGTATCTTGCAATATGGCAAGATACCTTTGTTTTTTTTGTGAAATTACCTTGGGCTGGCTTTATTTTAGGTATTGTGCTCTAGTGTCACATCCATTCCGTATAATTACCCTATTTCAGTGGAATCAGGACAACCCCACAGTCCCTCGTGAATTGAATAGTACATTAGTGGGAATCATTTCGCTTCAACCTTGCAAACTTGCAAGAAGAGGGCTTTTTGAATGCTGACCACGAAAGTTGATACCGTTTAACATGAATTACAGAGTGCTGCAAAAAAGCAGGTGTAGAGATGCAAGAATGAAGGGCAGTTTTGTTCTCAGCATGTCGATGAACCTCCTTTACCTCGTTGACCACCAATGTTCAGGTTTTTGTCTGAAAACGTTGCAAGAAAATGCATAGTTTATGCATAGATGCGAGTGAGGTAGGCATTCTACATATTTGTAACGTCCAATGAAGAATACAGAGGCTGTGGATGATGCTGATAGGAGAAGAACTTCAAAGATGAAACTTCCTGAACAGATATCACTCGTCCGAAAACATCAAAGTTCTGTGGAGGGTGAATAAAATCTGAAAAGCTTTTTCTGGAATAATAGCTGACACGGGGAGACAATCCGATGCCTTTGAATGTACGGTGGAGCAAACATAAACACGTCAGAGAGGGAGGGAAAGAAAAAAGAAGGAGAAAAAGAAAGTTAAGACGAACGAGAGAGAGAGACTCGCTATCACGCCATAGCAGGAATGTGCTCATGTTTTCTCACGGCTACCGTAATGCTTAGTCGTTCTGTCCCCTATCTTGCGATAGGGGTTATATCCAGCCCTCGAACTTCAAATACATGCTACATATATGGTTTGGACTCCAAGGAACTAACAACCCGGATGGGCAAGATTTTAACCTAACCTTGCCTTTGATGAGAAAGTTTATGCTCGTAAATCGTGAATTTTCTAAAACCGCTATGAATCTTGGAATCCTGACTGTAGATCCGAGCACCAACGCTAATATTCAGAAAATTTCAACTCTTTTCTATAACCAACTCATTCTCAATGGGTTATAGGGTATCTACTGCGAAAGCACTACTCACACGACTTCCCTCACTTATCCTTAGAGTGGTAGTATGTATTATGATGAAAATACAAAGCCTTCCCCTGTGTTTGCAGTGGCCATCTAGGTCCTTGAATAGTATCATTTGTCTCCGTGAAGGGAAAAAATCCCCTTAATTAGCTCCAAGTTTCTGGAGTCGACACTGTCGATGTTCCTATCCATTTCCATGTTAACCAAACCATGCATCCGGGGTTGAAAATATGGTACCAGAGGAGTCTGGGAGGATGAACCACTGACCTAGTACCATACGTACGATAGGGGTGAGACAGGGGTCAAAAAAGTGAAGGTTGTCTGGGTCAAAAAGTCAAGGTTGTTTTGCAACCATAGCTTCGATAGTGCTGAGGAAGGGTTCACAAAAGTGAACGATGACTTTTACTAGAGAGTGAAAGCTGTTTCAAATATGGATTCAACCGAAACTGTTTTAATATTGCTCAGAAAATGAAGAAAAGATCGTTTGTTCCTACTTTCGTGCCGGGACCAGCCCTCAGCCTAACGTAGAAAATGCCCCAGCTCGATTTTTGCTAAATAACTCGGTAGTTCCACAGAACTGTATGTTGCGCAATTGTCAGCGATTTTCCTCACGAAATTCCCTACAAGATGACACCAAGAGCGACAAATTTCATCAAGAATCCAGGGAGAAATCAATTTTTAAAACCTAGACGGGGGATTTGCGTCCTTTAAAATTTCTCAACAATCTTGAGAAATCGTGAGTTGCGCAGTTGTCTATTGAATTGGCGACATCATTGCGCATGCAAAGCCCATTGAAGCAGGTGCCCTCATCTGAAAGTGGCACAGAAAACGGGTCATGTATGAAAGCACTTTTTTACTTTATATCTCTTTCAGATCAAAAATTCAGGGGTTGCGCAGTTGTCAGCTGCCAAGCCCGTAAGATTCCGAGTAGAATGGTATATAACACTTGATTCACTTCCTTTGATGCTGGGCTGAAAAAGGGGTAAAATGGAGTTGGGGGGAGGCCACCTCACAAAAGTCGATAACTTGGCCTGTCCTGCACGTTCTGACTTGCTAGCTGACACGTTCAGAACTCTTTTACTTGTTAGCAATCCTAACGTACAATAGTTACCTGAAATGCAAACACGTCAGAACGTGCAGGACAGGTCATATTATCGACCAATACCAAGTGGCCCCCCCAACTCCATTTTACCCTGAAAAAGCCTGCCTGAGCCAAATGCCCCGTGTAGCTCAGGGGGGTTAGCGAGAGAGCACGCAATATGGGAGGGCGCCAGACGCGAGGGTGAGCCAGACGGGGTATCTGGCTCACCCTGGTTTTTCCGTCGGGAGTGAACGAATGCACCAAGTATTATATATCATTCTGCTCAGAATTTCATTCTCAATTCAGCTGACAACTGCGCAACATCCAGTTCCTTCAAATAAGCAATATAATCCTCCTTTCACGTTTTCATGAATTTCTCAGCCATTTTCAGCTGCACCTTTGTGATCTTGTTCTCGTCTTGTCCTCAATAACATTGGCAAGAAGTCTGACAACTGCGCAAAGCTTAATTTCCCAAATGAAGAACGACATTGTTGGTCAAACTGTAATTATGCCGCAAATCCCCACCATTTTTCTGGGAACCATTTCTTCAAAGGAATTAACCGGCCATGTTTGAACGTCGGCTTTTCTTAGACTGTACTGTGTGAAGAATTTAAGCCACAACTGCGCACTTCATGTAAACCTGCTTTGCCCGAATTACAATGCATAGTTTCATTCCCTTTTTTTTTGGTCCGGGACTGCGTCCCGGACCCATTTTATCCTCTTCGCCATAGGTGAAGGTTCCCCATCCGGGCACCATCAAAAGTGATGGTGGCCTGAGACACGTCTCAGGCTATCGGACGTATGCCTGGTACAGCGGTTGCCCTTCGAAAGTCATTGTATAGGACACATATGCGTTCGATGGCCACTACAGACGAATTCCTGAGAACTCGGATTTTCACGTAGGATTTCACAGTCAACTGATTTTCATCGAAAGGACAGTGCGCTAGAACTTGAAGGGCCAATAATTCTTGTGATTTGTGCGGTTTATGGTACCATTACACTCATTTATGCTTTTCACTTCCTGCCTACCACTTCAGAATTTGTTTAATTTCAGATAAAAGTGCGGAATATTTGAGGGTAACGGCCATTACGTTGTTTGCAACCGCTCGAATGATAACGATATTTTTATGGTTGTCTCCCTAGCACTCGTCATTCCTGCGCATGTTGCTCATAACAAACTTTTAAATACCGTCACTATTGATAACACACTCCACTCTTGAGTGAATTCTTCCAATAATGCTTTGTCTGCTGATTCTGTCGGTATTCTTCATCAATGCTGAGGTAAGCTGTCCTTCCATCTCAGACAACATCGCTTGACATCTACAAGGTGGTCCAATTTAAATGACGAAAAATTTCGGAGGGTAATATTTTTGCTACTAAATTACAGCTGATTATAGCAGCAATACATGCGATCTTATGTTTTGTGATTCGCCTTGTCACAAAACTGAAAGCAACACCATAAGAAGCCCATCTCCCTTGTGCCTTTTAGAATGGGAACCAACTACTCAATGATTGTCACTGTTTCTCACTGGGGCCAAGAGTCTTTCAAACTTTTGATTAAGATGAAAACTCTTTAATGTATGGTCTGGTAGCGCACACAGGGCCCATGATCTGACATTGTCCGCAACTACGACCACACTTGTTTCCAGCGATGGGAGAACGCCACGGAATTCCTTTTGAAGGAGATGGATGCAGCACGCCAAAATAGAAGGAATGATACCAAATTCACATCAAAACATAACGAAGTAGGCTTAGAAATCAAGCGGACGTAATTGCGGACAATGTCAGATCATGGGCCCTGTGTATGCTACCAGACTGTATACATAGTTACTCAGCGGAGAGGCTGTGAAACCACCAGTGAGTGGTTTTTCGATAAAGAAATCCATACAGTACTGTTGCGGACGTGGCAGCGGAAGAGCAGTATTAGTAGCTGCATGACCTGTAAACAGGGGTCAATAACGATAAGATGTTCAGGAAAGAGGCTTTGAAATATATTAAAATTTTGCAAAGTTTGATCGTCTAGTTGCGAGGGTTTCCTCCGCCATATTTGCATCAGCTCATTTCGGGTTCGATGAAGACAAAATTGAACTACATATACTCTGCTTCACAAATCTTGCAACTTGGCAGGCTTCCAAGATGAGGTAGGTCTCGCCAATTGTTATAGGCGAGACATCTTTTGGCACGTTTCCAGTTACTGACAGCGCTGAATTTTCAAGATTTGACGTGTCTTGTCTAGCTACAGACAAAACATTGAATTAATCTCATTTTTGAACAGATAGTATGTGCGTGGCAATTTTGTATCGTTTTCCGTATGGTGTAAACTACGCTTTGAGTGGTCGAATGTCCTATGTTTAGTGGTTAGACAATGAGGTTTCCTGGAAATTTTAGGATATGTCGGCAACAGGTGATCTATGCCATGCATGAGTCAGCCGTATGCATCACTGAGATTACCGAGGGTGATCGTGTTAACAGACCCCAAATTTACCCAACGTTAACATGGGCGTCCACACGTTTGCCTTGGGCAATCTAAACAATGCATCCAGGTTCAAGGCAGGAGAACTGCCTTATCTTGGAACAGTCACAGACATATCAAACAGTTAAGGGCTATTCCAGGCCTTTGTATGGTTTTGAATGTATTGTAATGTAGCACCAAACGCTCATGTTGTTTCACAAAGATCCTCGTTCAAATAAAATGAAGCAGAACAATCACTCAGGAATGGCGCCAGAATCAGTTCCGTTGCCTTGGAGCAAGGAATTCTTGTTGGGTTGTTCCTTTGATAAGGCGTGTGAGCCTGCCAACAATGGAGGTCAGGAGTGAGGTTGAAATCAAGAGCCCAAAATCTCCTTGTTTTTGCTCTCAAATAAATTTTTAGTGAGGGAATGCACTAAATTGTGAGTGATAACGAAAATTTCTTTCCCTTCACGGTTCGAAGACGGACCGTTTTTTTACTTTACACTTTAGAAGCTTCCAATTTCGTAGAGATCTCTTCGTTTCAGGCTTGTTGGCCTTGTCCACATCACACAACAACTTCTCGTCCCATAACCACCGTCGCAACTACCTTACCATCATCACCTCCAGAAATTTCTACACCTCCACAGCCTGATACGCCTCCTCGTCCTCTCACTACAGTAGTGGGCACATCGCCATCGTCTGAAACGAGTTCAGTCCCCAGCGCGCAACCTACCACACCTGTCAATGTGAGGACACAGCCGCCACAGTGATAGTTGCTAGTGCTTTTTCACCAAGCAGTCAATTTCAAGTGGCAATCCAGTTACACTGTGAATCATTTTTTTTTCTGAATGATGTCTTTGTAATTTGTGATCTTTTGTTTACTTGTTGATAAATGATTGGTAAACAGAATCTATTTATGTGTATCATCTAAACCAGCCTAGCAGGCGAAGCAGCATTAAACTGATCCTGTAGAATAAGGTAAGTTCCAAAAAATTCACCAAAAGTGTCACTGCTGACATCTAGAACACGTTGCATTGAATTAGGTACAGCATTGTCTCTACTGATATCCAAAGTTGAATTCATCTCTCTGAAGTCATAACGTCCTCGCACACTATAGGAGACGAACGTTGTAACGACGTGTTTACCAGTGGTGAGACAATCTATGACCATTTTGGAACCGCGAAAACAGGTAAACACATCCGAAATATTTGGTTTGACACTTAACACTTCGTCGCCCTTAGAGTACAAGTCACACTTATGTTCAATGATAAGTGAATACTTTCTCCTCGAATGAAAAAATCTCTCGGAATTCCTGCTGAAGTGCCGGGTTTGGAAGAGCCATATTCATAGTAGATAGACATTGTCCAGCAACTGAAGCATCAAGTCATTCTTAGTTGAAGTCATGGGAAGGGCCGAGGTTGTGGAGCTACCATTTAAGAGTTGATGAGCGAATAACAACCAAATAGTTACTGAATGGCAGCCCAACGGCAACCGATCAGCACTCAAATTGCACGCCGCTCAATTTAGAATTGGAGCCGAAACGACATGAGGGTCTAACGTCTTGGATGCCTCAGGGAGATATGTACGTAGTTATGTTTGAAAAAAGTCATAGCCAATCTTTTTTTTTTTGAAATCTCATCCACTAAACACTTGTACTCTTTGCGAATTATATATGGTAACGTATCATTTACATGTACCGATGTAGATGAAGAAATGAGCCAATGCTTTTAACTCTTCCACCTTTGTAGGTATTACTATCGCTACACTCAGGAACGACACTTTGAGTGGTCACATCGCTACATCTCTAGCCTATGCAAGATCTCATCGTTTGCTACCAATGACCAGTAAGGTCGTGGTGCGGGTATTGTTTGGACTGCATCGAGGTCCATTAATATTAGGTTGAGGAATTATAAATGTCTGTTTGACCCAAAAACAAAAATTACTACAGAAACAACACTTCAGCAGCTCCATCCAAGGTTTACTCTCCAGACTAATCTATGACTCTTCTACTCCTTCCCTACAAGGTATGAGGGTTCTCTTCCCAGAAATCGCTGCGCCGAGAGACGCAGTAACGAGTCACCTAAATTTTAACGTCACCACAGTTCCTAACGTTTTTCTCCGCCAAAGAGTGCAACATTGACAAGGACAAATGGTATTCTGATAGTGCCAGTACTGCGCTATGAGGCGGTTGAGGGAGGGATTCCATCCCTTAATTCTTGGTTTTCTACTGAAACATTTTCGCAATGTGCTGTAGAGACCATGTCAAGGATAAGTTTTGTAGTCGCTGTATCGACACTACGTTGGTGAGATGTCTAGTTCTCGGTGTCATATTCTTGTGCAGGAAGATCTGTCGTGAACTCCTGTGCAGGACTCGCCATCACTAATCCGACATTGGGGCGACTTGGAACAATTTGCGATTCTTCCCGGTGCGGGGAAGGACTTGGCTGATGGCGAGTCGCGCACTTAGTAGTTCAGCATTATGTGAGTGCAGTACCAATTAAAATATATCTTTTCAGATGAAAGAAGTCAGATAAAATTAAACAGTCCGTATATCTTCTGAAGCGCCCTTAAGTGCTTCTTCAGGTGAACACACAAGCCCTGCCGAAAACGGTGACACTGACCAAATATTAGAAAAAAAGTAAAATGTATGCGGCAGACATTCATAATTCCTCAACCTAATATATTGGTGATTCTTGAAAGGATGCAAGGTACATATTTATTATAGATTTATTATGTACATGCGAAATGACACAATATATTATTTAAGTTATTGCTAGAAGGTCAAGTCCCATCACGCTTATCTGAATCCTTTTCCATTTCCATGCTCTCTAAGGCGTCTCGTGTCGCCGAGCAGTACCAACCCAGGCGACGGCTAAGGGGTGAAACCTCGGTTTGGCCGAGCCGGGATATGGCTTGGCCAACTGAGAGCGCCAAATACGGACGACGGATAACTACCGTCTCCCCGAGAGCTAAATTCTCTCCCTTTCTGTGGATCCTCATGGCTGTGGAATTCATAACATTACAAAGTTATGAAGAGAACTCGTGTGCGGAGAGGAGAAAAATGGATTCTATTGAGAACTTCTTTTTTCATCTTCATTCTTACAAATAGCTTTCGAAGGCTTTCAATTAAAAAAATATACACAGACATAACGCTGCCTACCAATGCCCGTTTACACCTTACCTACCGATGCCCGTTTACACCTATGTACATACTATAGCATTCATGTATGTGAATGAAAGGTTTAAATACAACACACTATATACAACACTGTATGCTACTACGGGGTGACAAAAAAGTTTTTGGCCGGCGTTCAAGTGCTGTGAAAACTATATATAGGAACCATTTATGGCCAAATTGAGGAAGTGATTTATCAGGGCCACTGCCAACAAAAATGCTTTACTCAGGTCCCGCATGCATGTTTCTTCTTGATGTAGCAGGGGTGAAAACGTTCCAGAGCGGAATCGCTGGACATCAGCGCTTTGTTCAATCTTTCCCCCGAGATGCCGTTCAAGGGATGTCCGCAGGGAGGCTACCGTAGTGTATACAACGGCAGGACATTCTCTTCCAGATACACTAGACTGCATAGTCATGGTGATTGAACGTAGGTTGTGAGAGGACTAAAGACGGAGTGGGTAAGGTGAGAGCGTATCCGATTTTGAAGCCAACTCTGAGGTACGCAACGAATCTCCTTCCTGGCAGAACGTTCATCGCACCGATCGAGGATTATTTTGAAAACTTTGTTAGCATCTAATATTCTACACCCGTATTGACGTGAGCCGTAGCTCAGGGCTTCACTACAACTCAATAAACGAGTGAGAATGCCGTTTTTTGAGACCTCACTTCGCTTTATCATAATCTGACTGCCAGTGTTGGCACTCTCAGAAATTCTGTAAAATCTGTTTCACGGTGTTATGGGGACATTTATGCTTCAACTGGTTTTTTCTTTAGCGGAAAACTCACAGAAAACTTCAGAAAACTTTGATCAGATGTGATGGTGACGTGCTAATGTCCATGGACAACTCCGCTAGTGGATGTTTCCTGCTCTGCTATACCAACAGAGAAAGGACTCTGGAGGGCGAAAAAGAGGTTTTTTATTGGTAGCACTTTTGGTAAACCATCCTGCTAGTTTGGTCACAATCGCTTTCTATATAGCGTTTTTCGCTGCAAAAACTACTGTTCAACATTTCAACATTAATACGACAAGAATGGAATCATGCTTAATATTGCATTTACTGCTTTTTCCAGCTAGAGTACCTTTAGTTCTAATGACTGGTCCACCCTTCAATCTATTCTGGACGAGAGACCTGCCCTTGGGATGGGAATGACGCGTAGCAGTGCTGCTCGTGGAAAAGGTTGCATTTCTTCTCCTTGGTCGTCGCGGGGTCTGATTGGGCCACGTCCGGCAGAGGCTGCTGCTGCTGCAACTTACTGTGTAATTTCTATTTAGAGTATATCTTTCACTTACAGCAGAAATTTACACGGATTTGGATATAATTTCAGACGTAGATCCTACGTACAATTCCGAGACAGACGGTTAGAAAGGTTCTTACAAATAACTTCGGAGGTTTCATGAGAAAGGTGAGAAAACGAGGGATGTAGAGCATCGGACACAAAGGAACAAGGCTTATGAGTAGGGTCATCATGTGGCTGCTTTCATGATCCGCATTTGTTGAGGTAGCAAGATAGATGAGGGTGATAATTACAGTGAGTGCCATCGTGAGAATAAACGCCAATGCTGAAATATAGATAGATGGCGGCAAATCTCAATAAAATAACTCAAGTCTGGGAATTTAAATTCAAACCCATTCCCAGAAGGAGAGGAATTTTCATTCGATGGAAAAGATTTCTGGAATGATGTAATACCATTGACGTAATTCAATGTTCCTTCCATTTCCGCTGTTATACTTATTGTTCCACAATTTGCTGTACATTGCTCTTTGACCCTTGCCACATTGAAACACAATAGAACTTCATTCACATTGAGCTCATTTCGTGCAAGGAGATCTTGTGCGTCTTTATGCGAGCCGTCAAGATGTTGGCTACGGGTCAGCTCTTTCCTGGTATCCTCCATCAACTCGTCGTCCTTCCTACTTCCTCCCAATTATACTTGTTGCCATCGAACACAGGACCGATTGAGGACTCTTGCTCTGTGTGTTTCACTCTCGTCGTTCGGTCTCGTCGTTTGGTCACATTGCCGAAGAAGAGGATAGCACCAAAGCAAAGCATTACGTACATTTCGAGGGAATGGAGGAGCTTGACAGTAACACGGGCAAGCTCGAAATGGGCGCGCGCAAGGGTGGCCGCAACCGCAAGCATTGGAGGCGAGGCGCAATAAAAGCAGTGCTTCCGGCCCCTGCAGTTTCGATTGGCGGATCATCACATCCACGACAGAAGGATCACTCGCCAAAAATGAATTTCTACAATTATGGTCTGATCAAACATAGTTTAACAGCGGTCGGCTCTTTTTCATAAACAGTAGAATTCTGATGGAGAAAAATAAAGAAGCGACATACTACATATTTTAATACTACTCATGGACTCTCGAAAGCCGACGGTGGCTTCGCGAAGTCAATGTCGCTTACCATCGCTCTGGCTTAGCTTAATTAGGCTAGTTATCACTATTAACTCTAGCAAGGAGTCCCGTTGGTCCTGAGAGTAGCATAGCGACGGATTTATAGTGGGTCCAGTGGCTCTCCGCAGAGTGGCTTTCGAGAAATACTCAACTGGAAAAAACAAACCGCTTACATTGACGATTCACAACTACGGAAATTTATACAGAATTTTACATGGCGTGTGGCTAAGCGTCTTGTGTCCGGTGAGCGGCAGCTGAACGGTTCAATGTCCGACTCTAGCAAACTTTTCCAAGATGTTGATTCGCAATGGTTGGAGGGTATGCATGACATGTCGAACACTTTCATGACGGGACTCTGGAACCGTTTTTCTTTTCATAAGGAAAAAATAATGCATAGCGACCTTGTTGGAAACACAAGGCAGATTTAATTCTACATCAAAAGCAATAAAATATTATTTTCTATTGTCTTACCATTTTAAAAGATTTTGGAAGTGAAAGTTTCAGTGAGGATGATTTTCATTCGTGCGATTTCGGCTTTCTTAGCTAGCATTTCTGTTTTCATCTCAACCTCGAAAGCCGTTGTTGACATACGGTTTTCTAATGTTTGCATCCTTGTTATTATTCCTTTTCGAAATTCCGTGGTGGATGGCAAAAGCTCGCATCTCACACATAATCATAGTCATCTTCTCTTACTTGGACGCAAACACTTCAAGAACTTCTTCATTGATGACACCATCTTTTCTGATCAGTAGAACCTTCATTTCACAATCTCGTTTGGATTCAATGAAGAAGACCTCAAAAACCATAATGATGACCATCCGACAGCAATGTTACCAATGGTTACCGAGAAAAAAAAAACACACTTTGAGAGAATACGTCTTGCCATGTTATCGAATCCTCACAATGCGTCCCAAGTCTGGGTCAGCCAGGACTACAGAAGTGGAGACTACGTCCACTGTACGATTGGAGAAGGATGCAGCAGCAAAACTGGCCGGCATTGCCGCGCGTGACAACCAGTTGCGATTTTACAGTATGAAAGAGACTATCACAGTGGGTTTTGCTCATCATATGAAGAATTTGACGAGCACAAGCGCAGAAAAAGTGCCCTCAGGTGGACAGCAAGGGAATCCTCATATTGGGAAGCCAACCCTCGCGTCCGCGTAATGGAATGTGATTCTGCTCAGGTTTATAATACTCTACGATTGGTCAAGGCAAAGTATGGCTATCTTCGACGACGCAAATTCAATCCTGAAGATTTAATTCCACACCAGAGAGAGAAATAATGTACGATTAATAACATCTGAGATGCTCCAGGTAAGCTGCGCTATCGATTCTTTGCAGAGCTGAATATTTCAATCAGGTGTATTTTCTAAATTCTAGACTGACCCGTTGATCATTGCCACATCTGGAAGAACATCGAGAATTTCGAGAGAACCTACGTCGATGACGGAACACCTTTCCAACGAGGCGACGTTCTGGTGTGATAGTCACAGCTACGTATTCTAGAAGTTCTGAAAAAGAAATCTGATGTGCTTACCAATTGTGTTCCCTGGAAGACCACTGTAAATAGTTTCTTATTCCTCATAAAAATGAACAATCACTCCAATCTTTGTAAATTAACATCTGTACAAGTTCGCCGAATTCGGGCATCGAGTCTTGCATCTGACGAAAATCAGTACATTTAAATCGCGGGAATAATTGTGGCATGTTCAAAAACCACGACAACGGACACGAATACAGCATAAAAGCAGTTGTCATTTTAGCCAGAAACCGGAGATAACTGATAGTGCAGTACGACTAGAGAAAATAAAATTTGTGGTGAGCTATTGCAGGGTTTGAGTTCCGCGAGCCATGGGATGTTGAATGATAGGGTAAGAAAGCCAAGATGTCCTTTCTTTACCACGTTTTTGGCGCACAATCATTTGTTTCGATGCGTCTGCGTCTTTTTCGAAACAGAACAGAAAGAGGAAATCAAAAAAATGAGGGAAAGCAACAACAAACTGACAACGACTGAAAAAGAGAGAAGTCCTAAAATAACTCAAAAATAGCGGATGAAGTCAAATTGTAACTCTCCAGAAACAAAGACTATATACCTAACGAGCGAATGAGCGGTGTAATAAGAAAATGAGATCCGTATTACGGAAAGCATAAAAAAGAAAAAAATGTGTTAATTGTTCGAAGATGTCAAATAAAACAGAAATGGCTTATAAAGTAACTGATATCAGGCATTGATTAGTCCGAGAGTGTGTTTCAGCCCTAGAATCACGCGCGACATTTTGTTCCAACGGGTTGAAAAATGAAATGTTGAACTCGAGTTGTACTTGTAGTATCGTGAGTAGGGCTGAGTCTCGGACAGCACTTCCAGCAGAATTGCCGGTGTCATGCCTGAGGATCGGCAACGCACGAAAACTCAGAGACGAAGATTATCGTGGGTGCTGCCTTTAAAGAAGGCTGCAACAATGCGCACAAAGATCCTAGCAATATTGATCGGCGGCCAACGGTTTGCGGAACAACGTGCCAAACGAGGTCCCGCGAAGATTTGCCTCCACGAAAGATAACAGGTTGAGTCGAAAGTTCTCGGACAAATTGGCATCATCATCATTTGTCCTACAATTTTCAAACGATAACTGTGGCCATGGCGAAAGCAGCACATTGAGACGATGTCAGCAGAAAGCTAACTTGAAGGATAGCAAAAGCTTCATAGAGATGGATTGCAAACAAGCAAATAGAACGTGGGCTCAGCGTCATGCAGATGAAGAAGCAACGCTTTTATGCTAAAATTACCCTACTTTACCGCATCTGCAAGCAGGATGGCCAGCAGCGTTTTGGTGCCGCTGCAACAATGGACAGGTTCCGCAAACCTCTCCCACATTGATACCAACACGTGGTCAGGGCTTACAACGACAGCGTTCGCAGAATCGGACTTGATCTTAAGGTATTAGGAAAGTGACCAGAAGGGTGCTCAAGACAACGATGGCTGAACACTTTGCACGCTGATCTGAGTGGTTTTGGAACCCACCCTGACTAGTCACGTAACAGAGCAAAATGGCTCCAACGAGCTAGTTGAGCGGATCCTCTCCCCAAACGGGACGACAGTTGATGAAGAAGAAGAAGATAAATTGCCTGCTGTTTAACCGCAGGAAGAATCTGAAGCGTTTTTCACCTATGGAAGCTGCCAAAATGATGAGCATCAATTCGACAGCGGCCTTTAAAGTGAGCAAAATTACGAGAGGGGGTTTGAAAGCGATGGCCCACCTCATACTCGTGTTTGAATTAGTGACATATTCCGAAACTCCTTGATGCGTCAATTCCAGAGATGTACATGAAATGCCCCAGCATGGCCTCTTGTACGGTTTTCCGTGATGAGCTTGTAAAAGATTGCTGCAGCAAATTTACATGCAGAGATGTCTATCACCACAACCAACACAGTTAGAAGGGATATCCCCCTCTGTTCCAAGGGGCGGGTACTTCTACTTCTGGCAAAAACGAGGTTTCCGTCGCTCTTGTGACTTTTGAAGTACATCGTTGGAGTCATCGTGGTGGAGAGACCAAGGACCTGCTGATGTCATCAACATGTAAAACGAGGTGGCCTCCTGCTTTTGAGACCTTCCAGAATGGCCACCAAAGAGCTTTTTCAAATACCTCGATGACTTTATGCTGACGAATCTTCCTCATTCTCTATAAATGTCTAACCAATCGGATGAAGACTTTCTATTCGATCGATAATTCATTTTTGACACATAACAGACATTATGACGCACCGGTGGGTCATCTTCATTTGCATTCCTCATCAAAATTTTTGCGAAATTTTCCCATAGCTATTGTTTTACAAGATGATCACGATCACGACATCCCTTTAGTTTTGTAACACAATACCAAGAAGTTGCTACACGTAAAGAAACCGCGTGCCTACTGAAACATTTCACAGTAAAGTTAATTGACATGCTGAATACATGTGAGACTTCCATTTCATACCACAGCGCACATTCAGAGGGTCGGTGTAGGCATACTGTAGATGCACTTTCCTTCCAAAGTCCACCAAAACCTTACGAAGAGGGGTTATTCCACATATTGATCACGAATACAGTACCCACCTTACACCACCGCATATTTTTGGAAAGCTATGGGGCAAGGTCGACGTACAGTATTGTGGTAATGTACGAGTACAGTAACTCTTCAGAGGAGCGTTTCGGTGCAAAATGGATGCCATAATAGTAGAGGTCAGCAAAGGAAACAACTCCCTTGACCAGACAATGAGGAAAATGGCTATCTACAATCTCCTGGTTACAGCCTTGCGCAAAGGCTTCAACGAAAAAAAGTGCATTGTCGTCAGTGTGATAATTCAAGCAATGCAAAAGTTAGAACTTACAAGGGAAAGATACTTGGTGGTCGTGACCATTCCTGACGCGGTGTGTACTACATAAGCAGTTTTTAACGATGATCTTGATTCCGTAGCTGAAATTTCCTGCGAGGTTCTGTGAAGCGAGTTAACCCCATTTCTTTCCGCTCAATTGTAATATATCGCACTCTTCTATGGGCTCCAGGTTGTGCTCGGTAGCTGCATTAGTGTCCTCAGATTATTAAGTGCTTCCAGTGGAAGCAAGGGTCATGCTAGTTTGCTGCAAATACGGCTGCCTTGCCGTGATTTTAGCTTGTATATGAGGACAGTACTCAAAGTCAGTGACTAACTCACTTATGGTTCTCACATGCGAGTTTAAATCGGAGTAAGGCAGCTGTATCGACAACTCACTAGCAAGATCCTTGGTCCCTCTAGAAGCGCTTAGTCTTTTGAGGACACTAAAGCAACTACCAAGCATAGCCTGGAGCACATACAAGAGTACGCTATATTATAATACATCGGCACGGGAACAAATAAGTGTAACTCGTTACACATAGCTACGCAGGAAATTTGGGAGGAGGCTTGAAAATCTAACGTGTCCAGGTGACGGTGGCCCAAAAAGTACTGCTTGGGAGCGTACAAGGTGAGCGATTGATACAATAGTTTTTAATTCAGACGGTCGCCTTTGTCTGGCACATGTTGAAAATTTTTCTGTAGGCGCTGAGACGGTTGTGGGGGTAGGTTACATTTGTTCTTTAAAGATAAGTATACTTTCCAGGCTCTGACGAAGGCGAGTAAGCCGCAACGTTAGCCGAGTAAAGTCCTGCATCAACCCTGTCTCGTGTCTAGATATCGTAATTTCTCCAAACAAAATGTTGTTGTGAAAACAATTAGCGCCATTTCTCTTGCATAAACCCATTATGTTCTATCTAATATGAAGTTTATTGTATTTTTATTTTTCATCTGTGTCCCAATATGACGAGAAGACCACTTTTTTCCGGGCTCCCTCCCATACTACCCAAAATCTATTATACGTCCCATGCTGTTGACGAGATGTTGAAAGATGCAGTACCTATGAATATTAAATCAACTTGGCCTAGCGAATCTGTTATTAGCGAATCGGGTGATAAATTTTTTACTCTACGAACTGCGTAAGTCTGAAAAACGCTTGTGATGATGGGTGCTGCTTCGTCACTCTACACATTTTAAGTTCCTCAAAAAGCCCACTCCAGGAAGAGCATGGAGATTGGAGAATAAATAGGATCTAGTATTTTGAGCTTTAAGGAGATTGAGTTTGAGGATATATTACTGCTTACTTCGGACCCAATCTATTTTTGTTGTCATTTAGACAACTTTCCCTCGCATAGGAGGAGTTGCAAAAGCACTTCTGAACCCTCCATCCCTGCCAAGATCTTTGCTCCTCTGGCATATATCATTCCAGACACGAAGCAAGGAATGTTCTTCACATTCGCGTGATGTCATGTGATAGGTGTCCTGAGTATCAAAAACAATCGGCGTCTTACAGTAGTTCTAATCACATCACCTCAATTTTTCCATGTTCGCCGAAGAGTTTTTCATTCTGTGAAACACCAGTACGTGGAATCTGGGGGTATGAAAATCACATGGATTCGAATAACAACGAGTTCAGTGCGAAACGACGCAGGGTCCATCCGGAAACTTGCACTGCCAAACTAAATCACATTTATTCTATGACTACAGATAAATACAAACATTGCACCGTGCACACACTGAAGAGCAGTGTCAAAAAAGAGGTGACAAATCGTAAGGCATACACCTTCAAGGAGGAAAACGGTGTGGTAAAGCTCGGATTTTTCTTGCAGTAGCAGAAATCAAATCTACTGAACAGATCATAACGGTACAGTCAAGTGCGTAACGGTGTATGCTACATCAGAGACCGTAACTGGAGTAGAACGCCTTCTGGATCATGGAGTGTTCATTGGAGCGTTTCGTAGAGATCCTTGTCGCTGAATTGGACCTTCCGATGATGGTACGAGGAACCGTAGTTCAACGCGCAGCACACCGATTGCATGAACGAGAATGAGCACTGCTGAGAGCAGCAACGCTGAGCGACATCTGAAACAGAAGCCGTTCAGCACAAGAGGCGCAGAAGTTCAGCAGTAGCGCAGCTTAAAAAGCATAAAAATGATTAATATTATATATTGTCGATGCCGCAAACCCTTTATGTAGGAAGTGGTCCAACTGCTGTGGGTTAAAAGTTCACGGCCCGGGGGCATCATTGAGATTGCTCATGATACCCATGTCAATAAACTAAAAATTAACGTTACCTGGGGCCACTCGCATCATTAAGACTAACCAGGATCTGGATGCATAATTGAGATTACCCAGGGTAAACGCGTTGAAGCCCGTGTAAGCAATAGGTCGATTTGCGTGGTGTTGACACATTTACCCTGGGTAATCTTGACAATGCATTCGGCAACAAGGTTAAAGTGTTAGCATCTCACTAGTTTACTCATGGTTAACACTGACATAAACGTGTTTACCCTGGGGGACCTCAAGGATGCATTCAGTTCTTGGCACGCACCCATCAACGTGATCACCCATTCGGTGCTCATACCCAGATTCTATCTACTATTAATAATACCTATAGACCATTGGCGGAGGCGGGGTGGGGAATCTTGTAGAAGTTTATTTTTAATTGTTTATTTTTTTACGATTTTTAAATATTTGACTATTTTTGAATGATGACTATTGATTATTTATTATTCAAATTAATATTTTTATTATTTTTATTCCCGGTCTGGGTCCCCAAATTTGCAGAGAGCCCAAAAATTTTCCTACGCCCCCCCCCTCCGCCCACTTTCTGCGTCCGTCACGGCTATGGGCATGATATTAGCCATCCTTGCAATGATGAATTCGTGCTAAATCAGTCCAACCCCCCCCCCCCTAGAATTTCACCGGAATTGATGCAGAATTGATTTCCTGAGATTATGCGCCAAGTAAGTCCCTGCTTCTGCATTCATACCCACAGCATGAGCGGAATAGTATTTTTGAAATCTTCAGTGCACATGCTCAACAGACTTCTAAAGGACATTTGACTGACGTGTTCCTGAGAATAGAATATAAACAAGTGGAAATGAGCTTTTCCAATGAGTACGTGGGTTCTAAAGGTGCTCATCGTTGTTGTTATCGTTGAGAACTAACGATATCCGTTAGGTTAACGGGATATCGCTTCCGGCAATGGTTCCAATAGCACTAGTGCTCACATGTGAAAAAAGAGGAAGTAAAAATAGTGGTGAATGATCAAAAAGCAGTGGGAAATTCTTGACGTTTCTGTCGTGAAGACATCCGTAATTGTTATGAAATAGCTTGTTACTAGCTCTTGTTCTAAACAAGCATCTTGATAATCTAGACTTCGCTTCATGCTTGATATACCTAGCTTGATTGTAAACAGCTTGCGTACATATACTTCTCATGTTAAGGGTGTTTTTCTGGTTAAGCTTCTTTCTTTGATTTTCGATCCACTGAAGTGTTTTCCCACCCTGGAGTGGAGATTGGAGTGTTTTTCCCAGCGACTTAAGTTTCCTTTATTTATTTTTGTTCTATTATAATTAATTGATTAGCAATTAATTATAATTGCTGGACTTCTCTCTTACAAACATGTCCAAAGGTGCAACACGGTGCAGAAAGAAGTACAGGGAAAGCGAAAATGCTCAGATTTGGGGAAGGTTCTGGCCTTGTGGGTCATTTTTGCAAGTTATGGTCCACGCACGCAGGCAGCAGATGGGGTACACTTTGATAACTGTGCAGCACGAACGCAGCCTAAACTGCGTAATACGTCAAGTAGAAACCCTAGCAGCAGCTCCTCCCAGTTGCTGGAGTCCTCTCCTTAGTTGCTGCTCACGTCTTTCTCCTTATAGCAGCAGTTGTCAAAGAATGGCAGCAGTTGAGGGGAGGATGGCAGCAGCTGGGAAGAGATGCTGCGAGGGTTTGTACTCGACGCACTACGCTGCTTATACTGCGATCCCAGCGCACTTTTATCGGAGTGACATAGCAAACTCCTAAGGTCCAAATCCACCCCACGCTCAACAGCACAACTCGATCGCGTATTGAAAACATTGATATCAATGAAATATGTGGATGCGCAGACAATCAGAGCAGACCACGGGGCAGATGGTGCGGTGCGGCGATCGGATCTGAGCCACTGGAATCTCCTGTATGCTGATATATCCTTTAATCTTCTTCTGCATTCTACAACACGAGAAATACATTCTGACTATTAAGTGAATGTTCAAATCGTCTTAAACAAACACATGAATCCGCTAAACAGATGCTAAGCTGTGCTTCATTTGAGCCGTTTAAAGCATTATTTTGAGCAGTGCGCTGATTGTTTTTCAGTCCGGATTCTCAGATTTGCTCATTTTCAATATGTCACATGGTCTTACAGCGAATGAGCACCCCAAGGACTACAGCGATAGTTTGTCAGTGTCGAAGAAAGTGCTCGTTTTCTGCGGCTACTTCTCAGCTCGGATCTGGAGGTGTTTCTGGATGTTTGTTGCAAGTGATGGCTTATAGTGTGATGGTTTATCCATTAACATTATATTACGTTGATACCTTAATCACCTAGGTCATCAAGAGTGCACGACTTGATTCTTGCCCACGTCAATATGAACTTATCCGTGACTCATCCAGGTCAGGAAAACAATGATCATCTGAGATTATCCCCCCCCCCTTTTTGTAAGATAAGGTCAGGATGAGAAGTTTGCTCATCAGCAAGTACACCACGCAGAAATTTGATCTACGAAATTGTGGATTTTCAAGATGGCAGAGTGCCCTCCCTGTGACGCACTGATGCACTACCACATCTCATCGCTACCGGAGGTGCACGAGAGGTGCGATGGATGTAGTCCCTTGGGGTCACGTTTGCGTGTTTACGGAACAACCTCGGGACGTTATATGTTATGTCGCCCCGCAGTTCCAGGTACGATTCACGTCATGTCTGTTTATATGTAGGATATAGCAGCTCGAGCTGACTCAGTAATGATGGCTCGAATTGAATGTCCTCGAACCAAATGAACTATGTAGGAGTGGTAAATGAGTGGGTCGTTAACGGTAAATTTTATTTAATAATTTCTTATTATTGGGACAATGGCACTTTAGTTGTTATTGGCAGCGCCTCCGTAATGCCACGAAATGTCACCGAAAATTAAGATAATGTGCGCGAACATTTTGTTAATCTGATTGCGATGGTGCTCAGAATGGGGCGATAAGTAAAGTTAACATAAATGGCTCAGAAGTCTGTACTCCTCGTCTTAGGGGTGCAGCTTGCAGCCGTGATAGGGGTTGAACCTGAGTCTATCATACTTGTTAGGATATTTTGTGCGCAAAATACCAGAGAAATTAAGAAGATTGCTTTTTTGGGGTGAAAATCCCAGTAAGGAGCTTGCACGTGAACTTTTTAAGTTTTACGTGCTTCATGCACGTGAAACTCCACCAGGATGGGTCCGCTCCCACGCCTATCACCACATGTTTGCACAGGTTGGAACGGGTAATGGAAGGATAGGATAGGAATGGGAATAGTAATACCATTGAAAAGTGTGGAAACGCAGACAGTCAGGGCAGCCCGCTGCATGTGGTGTAGAGCGTACGAGCGGGCTTCGTTCACTGAAACCTCCTGGAAACTGGGATTCATGGAGCATTAACCCTATAAACCCGCTAGGGTTAGCTTATATTTCGGGTTAGCTTATATTTCGTCTGGTCACCATATAGACTACATTACATCGGGAGACGAAGATTGTGAAAGTTGATTTGCTAATCCGGTCTCGCTTGGTTGTGTGTTCATGGATCCTAGCCCTGTTCATACCCTTTTGCAAAATCTAGGCCCACATGCATGACTGAGATTACCCAGGGTGAACGTTTCAACAATCCACAAGCTTGTTCATCGTTTACACCGGCGTAAAACCCTTTACCCTGGGTAATCTCAAATGATGCATCAGGCAGTGAGCAGCGAAACAAACTTTGCTCTCATTTCAGGAGGCTACGATAAAATTAGAAAGGCTTTCATTCTTGAGGGCTGATTGGTGTACCAAACCTTCCGATATCAGTACCTCCACCTACTCCTTCATAGCCGGCAAGGGCAGCTTTCGACACTGTTAGAGCGTAGCACTGACTAGGTTTAGTCCTTGTCAAAAAGATAGATGGATTGTGCATGCGGTTTCATAGCGTCGCGGCTGCAAAATCGTAGTGGGACCTGCTCGACCCTCTTACTCGGAGCATGCTCTTTCCTCGTTCAGGTCCTGCAGCGATTCTGCAACTACGTAATCAGTCTATCTTTTCGACAGGGACTATACCAACTGGCAGAATTTGGTAGAGCCTGGCCATACAGGCGGGGCTAAGGAGACCCTACTAGGTGCCCCTGCAAAATTCCTGGCTCCTGCCGCCCCTATATGGATAAATTCCAATCCCTCTGGCCATGATTTTTCCCAGCGCATATAAGAACTGCACTCCCTGCCTGCCAAAAATTTCATAAGCTCCACTCAAAGTAATTTCTGTGAACATTTCAATTTAGTGCAACGACGATCTCATCCCTACGTTTGACGAGATTTTATGCCCTCCAGCGACCGAGTGCCACCTGGTGCTGCTCCAAGGACACTGGTACGGCTTGTCCCGTTGTAATATTGTGCACTTCATAAGCTGATGAGTTTGGCATTCTTTGCAAATATTAGGCCCTCCAACAGTTTTTGAGAGAGCTCAGCACTAACTACAGCCGCTCAAAGTTGAGATCACAGCTCTGCTTTTTCACTAATGCAGGCGTAGAAAAACAAGCATTCTCTTTGATGGGCCGAAAAGTCAGATAACCGAGCCTATCCCTATAAGGAAGTGATTTCTGCTTAAATATACGGCATTGTCGGGAATGTGACAATTTATTAAACCTACTATTAGTTTATAAGCCCTCATATCAGTAACCCTCGGTCGGATTGCGGACTGTAAGGAAACTGGTCAAAGAATCGCGTGACTGGGTATTTGAGAACGAAATCCATAATTTCAAGGAATACTGGCTGGAACGAAATTTTAAACTATGTATATTGCTATTTCTGCTGCTATTGCTAATTGTGTATATCATATATATTGCTCAACCTTAGTATCTGATATCCTGGCCGGGATCCTTGGATCCCTGCTGGATGAACAGTCAACCCTGTGATGAAACATTTCTATGCCCTGATCTGTTACTGTAGGACTACGGTGGGACTAGTGTGAAGAAATTGTGTCAACGGTCGACGAAACAATGTTGACAATGGTGATCAGCACTTGAAATGATCACGCCGCCAAAACGTTCTGGAAATTCCTGAGATTTCACGTACCGTATACCTACCGTCACCTTCCGAATACAGTATTCTTGTTGAATAATTTTCGTGATAATCGTGATAACCTCTTCCGCGAACAGCCAGACGAATGCAGTATTTGGCCTGGATGCATTATTGAGATTACCCAGGTCATAAGTGTTGGAGCCTATGGTAACGGTGTGTAACTTTGGATGTGTTGACACGTTTACCCCGGGTAAGTTCAATTATGCATGCGGCTCCAGGTTTTGGCTTTTGTACGGAATTTTTCCCACGTTTCTAAGTCGCATAGGTGGCCAAATAGGGCCTATTTTTCCACTGTTAGAGGTGCGTTTTATTGCAAGAGTGCATCTTACGCACGCATTTAGTTCTAATTTCGCCCTATTGCATACTAGTATGGTACTGCAACAGTTAACACTCATAAATTAGCCCTTGACGAACAATACCATTCAAAAACTCAGTAATTTCGTTCTTCTATGAGTGTTTTCCTGTAACAATTCAAAGAAAATGTGCTTACCCATTATGGGGATGTTCACGTCTTCGAAATTCAACTTCGAGCACGTTTCCTCGGTCGTAATTCTGAAATCAGTGAACTTGATGAAGAGGACTCATTAGGGCACGTGCATGCATGCTAATCATCGCCTACTGATTCGTCTACCAATTAACGTTACTTCCCCTACACTACATACATATACGAGTTCTTATTCCGGAACTATCCTTGCACGGATCCACAGAAGTGCATCCTGAGCACGAGAAGCTTACTCAGCGATGACATCCGGTTGTTATGATTTTACTAGTGGTGGTAGGCGGAATTCTTACGTAGCTTGTAACATCCACGGCCTAGATTCCGGCTTGTCCACTATGGCCGAACTTAACCTCCTCGTTCGCTTACCCACGAAACTACCATAGCCTTTTCAAGCTTGGACAGACTTCAAATGGTAGAGATAGCTTTTCGCAATGGTTTTCTTATAGTGTAGGCCTCAGAAGCAAAACTCGACCGTGCCCGATTACCAAAATCCACCCAAAACCCTGAAACAGCTAGGAACAAAAAAATTACCGGCACATTTTCCCTAGCTTATGCACAAGCATCACACCGCAAAGTCGTGATGATAGGATGGTTGTCGTCAGGAAGCAGAGAGCGATGAAGAAAGTCCGGCTGGGGAACATATTGCCTGAAATGCTACGGATTCGCGTGGGCTCAAAATAATGCACGATTTATGGAAGCGACACAAGACACGAGAACGAGGGCATCGTTGAAAGACAGGTGGTGTACAGAAATGATAACTAGTGGCCTTTATATGGCATGGAGACCGGTCAGGCGGGCCCACTACAGTCAAAATATGAATCATATCCTTGTATCATAAGTGCATATTTCGGTCTATTTGTTCAGAAATGATCAGAAATCGTTGACCTATACAGTTACTACTGCGTGTTTCAGCGCACTGGGGTTTACAGGAAATTTCCTCCAGGACCAACTTTTATCTCCGTACAGAAATATCCATGAAATTGTAAGAACGGAAATCGATTCGTTCACAACGGTTAAAATTGACCGTGAGTTTGATATTCCTCCTGGAAAATTCGTCCCTACCCATGGGATTATCGGACACTTACCAACCGCGCGAGTCAGGCCCGGTAAGGCAGTGTGTACAGTAAGTGTATAGTAAGCATATAGCATATAGCATATAGCAGTAAATGTATAGAAAGCCGCTGCTTCCGGTATTTTCTCAGGAAGGACAAATCAGTTTTGACCTAAGATGACTAATAAGGGGCTGGAGTGAGTGAGAGCACCTTTTGAATTACGTTTGACCGTTTTTTTTTTCACCAAATTCAAAAAGGAAAAACGGCCTAACGCTACGCGCGCGGGTGGTTAGTGTTCGTAGACGTACCCATGGTGACCATTTCTGATGGGAACAAATTGTAGGAGATCTGGGTAAATTTAATCAAGCGGTTTGTTCAAGCTGATTTTCGTGAATTTTTCTGGCATCAGTAAGGTTCTTGGAGCCAAATCTGGCCGTGATGGTAAGGATGGAGTACAACTTATGTTCTCAATACGTTATTTGATTGATATGATAGCTGATTGTTAGCAAAGTGAAGGTGGGCCTATTCATGGGCCACGATTATACCCAAAGCCAAAAGAAATGCTTATGGTCGTGGCGCACCGAAGACATCGTGAAACAAAGTGTGCCATTAGTTGCTACAGCTCTTATACTCTCAAGCCACGCCCCCTCTCTTACTCGGCACCTCATCCTGGGAGCCCTGGATGCCAAAGTTTTCTCGCCACGTAGGTGGTAAAGGTAGATCAGACGACTTCTGCTTTCTTAGGTGGAAGCTGCTGCGGTTCCAGAGAAGATTTGACTCGATACAGCCCCATTCAATGCGTTCTTCTGACGTGCGTAGCAGTATCACAGCAGAACAACAATATGTGGCGCGCGCTGATGGTGATTTATTGCTACTCAGTCCCATACGTTTCTCATATAGAGTGAAATTACGGAATTTCTCAGGATACCCATGGCAAAATCAAAGCCTACGGGAGAAGAGCATTTTTACTAGGCAGTAGTTCTACATAGGAAGGGGGATCCCAAAAATGGACTGTGGACTACAAATGCTCATGGATGAAGTTACCTTCTCTGGCAGTACATCTGTCCGAGTAACAGCTTGATGCAGCTGCATAGTGCTTTACTACAACAACATTCATCAAAGCTATATCAGTGGCTTCATCAACAACTTTTAGGCCTACTGAGCATTGATTCTAGTAACTATTAGTAACTATGAGCTGCCTCAATAGAATCAACGGTAACCTCACATCCTGTGGGGAGATTCATGAATCTTCCTGAGAAGACTTTAAGCTTCCTGCTCATTCAGGTAGGGAAATTCTCTCAGGGTAATGTGATACATCTATCTGCAAAAATACTTGTTTTCGCTAATCCAGATGAGTACTGAGACGAAGTACACCCATTTTTTACCAAGAGACCACACCCGCTTCGTAGCACTGGGTAAAAGACTACCTACCTGGGAACTTCCGTGAATCCCACCACTGGAAGAGTTCTTCTCAAGGCCCTTGTAGGCAAACTTTGTTTTTCTAAGCTATGCGGGGGAAACGAACTTTGAGTTCAATGCTAGGAAGTTATTGAGTGTACGAAGTAGCTGCTACTGCTTTTTTAAAGCAAGGTCTCACCTCAGAGATTGTAATCAAAACCTATATAGACATATAAGCAGGAGAGTCACCACCAAATGCTCTAGTTCCTCTTTCAAACGTGCTGTCAAGTCCAAGATATGTGTAGCATAGATCGATTTGATTACTATGCTTTATTGTCTCAATGGTAACTGCTCAGTCTGAACTTGCGATATGTCTGAACTGTGTTTTCATGGCGTTGTAAATATGACGCAATAGATCAATCATATAGTTCGGGTGAGTTACCGGAAGCTATGGTATAGGTGGCATGTCTCAAAACCATCGGGAACCCTGTGTTTTGAAGAGTTTCGAAACTCGGCGACTATAGGAGATGACCAGAGCCTCGTCAGAAATAAGCTGTACTTACCTTTGGCTCTGGTAAAGCAGTTTGTTAGCCATTCCGGAGCACTTCGCGTATCAATGCTTGGATCACTGCGTCGAGCTGGTCCAGAATCTACTATTACCTCACGAAAATGAGCTGAGACTGTGATTTTGAGTATTTTTCCTTTCGTTGTAAAGTTCAAACGACTCTCCTATGACAAGATTTATGAGCATTCCTGGAAAGATTGCAAGATATGTACTCCCTTTTCGTGGATGAGCTCTCCGCATGGAAATGAACCCATCCGCTTATAGCGACTTCTCTCAGAGAGCAATGAGAAGCAGTGATGAAGATTACAAATTATAAATGTATGTATCATTTTTTTTTGAAAATCCATAAACTCTATTCAGACAAGTACTAAGCCGTTTATCAAAACCAACTACATTGTATTCAAATGTCTAAACTATACTGCCAAACTAGGGATCATTAGCTATGCACATTCAGGATAATTGGAACATTGGAAAAGCCTGAGAGTCTCACGGAGAAGTCCTTTCCAGGCAAGTTAAGTGCATTTTACTGGAGAAATTCTTGCATACTGAATCATGCAAACCCTAGGAGCTCTCGGGAAACGTTCATGACTCCCGTAGCGCTGGTCCCTTGAAAAACTCTTGCTCGTTACCCTAGTGAAGGTCTACAGGGCTCAGAAGTTACCAGCGACTATGTGTAATCAACAAGTGAAACGTGTCTCCTAGAAGACGGCATTCGAGTACTGTCAACTGTCAAAACAGTGCGCGCCAGTGATTGATTAGCACTGGAAGAACTTTACTAACTAAAAATAGCTCTGTGAGAATAATAAAGTTCGCATAATTTGGCGGTATTACTACATTATAGTCTCAACGATATATTATAGTCTCAATACTGACGTGAAAGTCTAAGAAATAGGACTGTGTTCGACAATATTAATCCATCAACTGTGCGATTAAAGGGAGTCCTTTCGTTGTTCTTTTTGATTGCTGCAGCAGGAAAAGAATAGTGCCACTCATAGTAAAGCTTTTCTTCTTTTCCTTTCTTTTCCCAGGAAAACATCAACAGAGAACATTGCATTAGACATCAAATTTCTGGATTTGACAACATAGGCCAGCCCGGGCGGTGCAGCTCGTCAAAACAAGGGATTTTAACGTTAACTGCTTGAATTTCTACGCCTTTCTTTCCTAAATGTACGGTGGATACCCAAGTATTTTACTATCCGGAGTTCTACATATCCACATCTACATATATGTACTAACTTGTATACCCAGGACCGAATTATGGATTAGATTTTTTCGATTTCGATTATTCGGTCTCGAGTAGGTCGGGAACCAGGATGTCCCGAAATCAGCGTGGTTGGAAGGGGAGACGAGTAGGAAAATAAGGTTTTCACTCCTTCAAATTTTCGAATTCTGGAATTCGGCTCTCAGATGGGTAGCTATACATAATATTTTATGTCTGCTAGGTCGTAAGCTGGTACATAGGATGGCTCCTTTCACTCAAGCATGTTGCAAGCCATTAAAGAGACTGGAGAACACCCCAAGCTCCATTGCAGCTTTATTAAAATGCATAGAGACCAACCCTTCAGCATTTACCCAGCCTGAAATACCACACTGGGTCAACAACGTAATTCTTGGAAAGGGTAAAGCATTATGAGAAGAGATGAGGGCAAGCTATTATCGTTTCCTCCTTAATAATAGTTACGTAACGTAGGCGTTGTTGTTATGCCACGGGGAGTGCGCAGACCTCGTTAAACTCTCGGGTTCTGAAATATCCCCGTAAAAATTAAGTGTCAGCTGACTCGAGAGTGAACGAGAACTAGATGAGGAGGAAGAGAGTGCGTTGAGAGGCCAGCGGCTACAGAAGTACGGTTTGCCATCAACACAACCCTCTCGCAGCAATTTATAGGAGGCGGAAGGGGCGGGGCAACTAATACACACTAAGGCGAGAAAAAAAGCCACGCAGCAAGCCCAGCCCACTCCGGGGGAACGCGGTGGGAAATCAAATCAGGCACACGAGATTTGCACCTATGTATGCTTGAAAAACAAGGCAGTACAGTATGAATCAGGTAAAATTCGGGGAGTACACGCTCTACTGAGTGGTTACAGTCAACAACTCCAAAAAAATACTAAAGGTGCAAAGGGTACTGTACTCTGCAAAGCATCTGCGTTCCAGCACCGGTGCAGGAACTGTACGCCAAATAATTTGCAGCGGCTGTGGTCACGCTAGATCTCAAGCGGCCGCTTCGCTAATGGAGGAAGGTAATTAATGGAAACACCATCGGATAGACTGTTTACAGCAAATGCTGCAGTTGTACTTCGCTGATGCGAACTATGCGTACGTTCCACTCAGTCAAAGTATGTACTGAAAATGTGCAAATGGAGATGATATGCCCAGGGAAATTGCGTACTTTGAACTATTACGTTGTTTCAAAAGGATGAGTCGATGATCCTTAGCAGCTGTAAGAGGACAATAGCTCACAAGCGTATTCCTGCAAGATTTGGTGGAACTAGTCACTCATATGGCACTGAAACTGAGGAGGCAGTAAAACTGATTGCCTGACACGACCGCTCGAACAGCTCAGAGGCATATATAGAAGTAGTATTCTTAATATCTGCCCAGTGTTTTGGGAAGATCTGATACTGCACAACTTCGCTGTACACTCATTTCTCCTCCTCTGTCCTCATACTCGGTTGGTCATATGTGTTAGCACTTGTTGACTTAACAAGTATTGTATCACATCTTGTATTGTAAATATTAAGGTCTGAGGAAGGCGCTAAGCTCCGAAAGCTTACTGGATTGTAATAAAATACTAACACAGAAGTTCTCCTCGCAAGCTGATAAGGAAAATACGAACAAATGAAAATTTGCGACGGCACAATCTTGCAACTAATATTAGGGTTGGATGATTACCCGTGTGAGAAGATTTCAAATGTTTCTTCCAGAACAGTTACAACAGGCTAGGCCAAAATCACGGAGACAATAGAGCGACGCACTTTTTCCGCTCCTCAGGCTTCGACTATTTCCAATTTTATTTCAATGCACTCACGGTGCGCCAGAACAACAATAAAAACTTTGAATGGAGACGAATACAAAGTTACCGTAGAGCATCTTCACCATTCCAAATCCTAGATACCACGCTTAGATTCTATCGGGCCTTGAAAGCCCTTAATTCCATAACATAGATACAGTGCCCACATCAAGGATTGTGAGGTGGCCACCTTGGGTTTGCTGTTTCTATTGGGTTGGGTAATAAGTTCGTGCGGTTTTTTGGGGGCACTAGAATTACTGCTTTTTACGAACAACGTCAATCGCAACAAGTGATTTATGTTGCCCCTTTCCTCCGCTATGAATGTTATCAGATATTGTCTTTGATATCTGTTGATATGTCTTCTGAGCTCAACTGGTTTCTCGATAGAAGTACAGCACTATGAGTGGTCGGAGGTTGTCGTCTTAGTCGAAATTGTGCTTCACACTCACGGCGATAAAAAATGAGGTGTGGCGAGAATTGAGGAAATCGGCTAGAATATTTGCAAAGAGTAAATCAAGGGCTACAAAATGGTTACTGATACGCAATCAAACAAAGTTTGGCTCCCAGTAGAAAATTGAGGGGGAAAACCGCACGAACTTATTGCCCAACCCAATAGAATAAAATGAACTTGATTATGACCGTACATTTCAGACCAAAACACTGGAGGGATGTTCCTGCTCACTCGGTGTGTCGTAACCAGACCAAAGGTGCTTCTTTCGAGAACAAGGTAAACTTCTCCTCCCTAGCACTGCATTCATTAGTAGCCTGACTACTGCTTCGTACCGAAAACCAGGTACAACAATGGCACTAATCGTTGTGATAGTGGCTTTAACGCATATATTACTATGAGAATCATATTTGTGTTGGAGATACCTCCTAAAATTGTGTGAACTGACTGTTTAGGGAAGGAACAGGGGGAATCGACAAGAAGGAAAAACAAGGCGAGTGGGTTAGTAAGCTTCTCATGGTCCACCCTGTAGTGTTACTGTCGCGCACAATCCGCTACAGAACAATACCTCAAACTATTGGTGTTTAGGAAGGTTGAGCCATGAGTTTACCGGAGTTCTACCGCGAATAAATCATTGGAAGGACGGATAATCTCATAGCCACCGGTAGCATCCGGATACAGACAACGTCATGCCTGAGTCAACATGTAAATGGGAGCCTAGTAAAGGGCAAATTTAAATACGCTAACATGATTACCTTAGGTAATCTCAATGATGCATCTAAGCCGATGTGGAAGTGGTAGGCAAAACTCTTGGATTTTGAACTAACGTGCTTTATAAGTCAATATGAACATGGATTTTTTACGATTATTTAAGGCAGATGTGAGGTGAGATTACGACACGGCCCAATATCTACAAGCGAATGATGTTTACTGATTTGAAACAATGTTTCCAACTACTTATGAAAAATACTTAACAAAGTATACACAGAAGTACATAA
The DNA here is from genome assembly GCA_000688135.1 of Ancylostoma ceylanicum. NCBI lineage: Eukaryota > Metazoa > Nematoda > Chromadorea > Rhabditida > Ancylostomatidae > Ancylostoma > Ancylostoma ceylanicum. Next base: position 23,939 of record JARK01000291.1, on the reverse strand, counting down.
TCCAACCTGCATGGGCAGTAAATGACTGCTGCCTCAGCGTCCGTTTCGGTTTCGAATATGAAATCTTGTGGGGAAATCTCCTTGTCTCAAGAGGTTGTGAAATTTTGTCAAATTTTGTCAGTACATGCAAAGTGCAACGATGAGAACAAAGAGCTGCCAGCAGTATTAATAATCGTGGTTGCGAATGTGCTTCAAACATCCTTACGAGATGAAATATCTGAGAAGGAACCGAAAGGAGTGATTTTCTAGTGAAGGCATCCTTCTAAAGCTCAAGCATGCTTTAAGCCTCAAGCAATTGTAGAATCTCTATGATAAACATTCCGAAAAGCATGGATTTTTTTTTTTCAGAAGAAGCTTTCCGCCATCACAGGCGCCTAACCCAAATCATCAATTTTTTCCCTTCCGATGAACGTGGAACTTTTGAGGTATAGATAGATTTTGACATTTAGTTCCGTGAGAAATGTCGTGACGGAAACAACTCCATCAACTTGTTATCTAACGCAGTATATGAATCTTTCATTGTCCCCTAATTTTGGCTATTTTTTATTGCCTGCTTCTGAGGTAATAACGGAAGATTCCCTAAGAATTTTTTGAGACGTTTTTGCTAGAAGCTGCTTCAATGACGTTGGTTACGGATAACGAACGTCATTCAGTTTCTACATAGGCCGCTCATGCACGAAGATCCGCTATGAGGGTTAGTAAAAAGTGCTAAAATTGCACAAACAAGCACCAAGTGGCCTAATTCTCAGCAGGGTTTCCACATCAGAGAACGGCGTACAACACGTTTAAATTGAGATTTCTGCTTTGACATTAAAGTATAGCTTCGTTAATACAGAAAGGGCATATGCAATCCGTGCAAGTAAAGATGATTACAGGTTGATGACGATCAACGATGTTTGGAGTTTTGCTAGTAAGTCATCATGGCTTCAAAAATCAGATTCACTGAATGTACTAAGTGAGATGCAAAAGTGGGCCACGTGACAAGAACTGCGGTCTGTTAGCTCAGCGAGTGCCTAAGGGAGGACTTTGTCTGCAATTACGACCGTGGTGATATCGGCCAAGTGATTGGCTGGTACAACCTATTTTTCACACCGCTGGTACGATCCCTTCCATGAGGATGTTCCACTACTTTTTCCGATCGAAACAGCCGATCTGCCGTCCGATACGGCTGTGGTCGTAATTGCAGACAAAGATGCCCCATGGGCACTCCCTGAGCTAACAGACTACATATACGCTGCTGCACTGTGATTGGTCGATTCATGTACGCGTCGCGGTTGCAGCATTCAAAGGTACGAGCACCGCCAGGGAAGAATGAACGCGTTTTCTGGGCTCGAGTGGGACAAATGAATGCTAACGGATCCAACGATCTGTAAGGAGGTGGCCGTCGATATCACTGAATGCGCCAAAATGGTAGAAGCTACCTGGACTCAAAATGCGTACGCGCGCGGAGCGGTCGCGTTGCGGCGTATGTCTTGACCCCCCCCCCCCCCC
>JARK01000291.1:0-14959 GCA_000688135.1 Ancylostoma ceylanicum | reverse complement strand
GGGGGGGGGGGGGGGGGAGAGAGTTCTGAGCACGGGCTGGAATCACTGTGATAAAAATTTCAACCTGCTGCAAAGTGATTTCGTTGCAGCCATAGCTGTTACACTGTTAGACCGCCTCCAAAAATACATTGTTTACCAGTATCGCTCTCAAAGGGCAAACTAGAAAAGGAGACCGGTCATGACACAAAATGCAAGGAGAAAGTTAGCGAACGAGATCTGACAAGGACATTGAGAAGGTGAAAACAGGACGTCACGAAACGGTAAGTAAAAACACAGAGTAGTGTGACTTTGTCAGTGAACACATGCACTTGGAGGAAACCGCTGAGGTTTGTCCTTTATTTGGGTTAACATTGCGGTGTTTGAAGTGAAATTAATGTCCTCAGGTCGTGGACACCTGCTGTGGGAAGTTTTTGTTGACCCACGGATTCTGTCATGTCCTGACAGATAGAATATAGATACTTACTTGTTACCGACAGGGGAGGACTGTTAAAACATGTCGAGATGCAGGTTCTGCTTGTAAAGGCGTGTTAGAACGTGTCAGAACCAGTGAATTACCGCGAAAGCCGAGACGCGAGGCTGCGTGACAAGACGTACGCTACTGAGCTGTGATTGGTCGATTCATGTGCGCGTCGCGGCTGCAGCCTTCAAACGTACGAGCAGCGCTGGGAAGAAATAGACAAGCTTTCTGAGCTAAGATGAATGCCATAGGAGCCGAAAAAGTGTAAAGGGTGTCCGCCGAAGTAATTCGATGCGTCGACTTTGAAGGAAGAACATGGATTTAAGGAGCATACGCGTGCGGCACGGTCGCGTCGCGGCGTACGTCTTGACCGCCTGCCGAAACGCGGCGGTTCTTGCAGAACTGTTGCGAGCCATTTTCTGGGAATGAGCCAAACCGCATAATAACGACTGCAACTATAAATGCATAGCCCAGTAGGCTGGAACGTACGGATTTGCAACACCTACTCTCTTTCCTCAATAACGATCGGATCATTGGTTGACATGTTAGTCATACGTAGCTCACGATTACATTAGATCATGATGCGTAAAATAGACATAACGACGTGGATTCGTCGCAAACTTTACGGAGATTTGTATGGCCCCACCGGGAAGCAGCATATATTTATGTAGGTGACCCTTGAACATCCTATGAAAGACAAATGTAGGAAAAAAAATTGGCAATGACCTCAAAGATATGCAAATATCTATCCTAACATTGGACTTAAGGACTGACGTGGGGTCGTCCCCAGTGCGAGGTGTGCAGCAACGATTGGCGCTTCCTGTCATTCAAAATAAAATGTTCACCCGAATTTCCAAACAAATATTATGTTGATGAAAAAATTCTGCAATACTCACTGTACAATTTTTCTTAATAGTTTTCTTTCTCACAACAGAAAAAATTCAATCAATGACATATTCACCATTAATGTCTACAAAGCACCTTCGCCCATCTTTCGGGCAGCTTCTCTATCCCCCTCCGCCAGAACTCCGGATGCTGTGCACCAAAGAATTTGGAGAGCTCAGTCTCGAGTTCGTGTTGATTGTTGAACCTCATTTCCCGTAGGTGATTGTTCAAGGCCCGGAACTGGTGGTAGTCTGATGTGGGCAGGCCTGCCGAATATGCAGGATGAGCAAGGACTTCCCACGCAAGTTCTTGAATCTTCTCACGGCTTGCTTCTGCAGTACTCGGTCAAGCATTATCATGAAGAAGACAAACATTTGTTTGCTTTGGGCGTTTTTCGCGGATGGCGTTCGCCAGTCTCTGAAGTTGGGTAGCGTAGATATCTTTCGTCACTGAGGCCTTTGTCAGATCCACGCAACTCATGAGGTACCCATGTCGAGACAATTTTGCTATAACCGAGAGCATGAAGGTGCTTGACGATGGTCGCTTGGACGCAATCTAGTGTCTTCACCGAAATGCGGGTGCCCGCTCCTGGTCTCGCTTTTAGAGCATGTCGCAAATCGTTGTCACTCACAGTTGTTGGGCGTCCAGAACGTGGGCGATCTTCCAGGGTGATATCCCCGTTCTCAAAGCGTTTATATCAACGAGACACCATGGAATAGTGAGCGACGTCCTCCTTGAATGCAGCGCATATATTGGCAGCAGCATTTCTTGCAGGATGTCCTTGCAGGAATTCATAGTGGACGATTGAATGAAGTGAGACTTGTTTGATCGAAGCCATTGTTGCTCTAATACTAATCGAGCTTCCCTCTTATATCTTTTACGTGGAAGTTTTGGTATCATTCTGCCTTACGTGGTTGCAAGATACCACCTGTAAAACTGCAGTTGCGTTTTAGAAACAAAACTGAAAAGTGTTGCAGAACTTTTCCATCAACCCGATACATCATTCAGGCTGACGTCTACTAGATTGAACCAGAAATAACGAGAGAAATGACGCTGGAATGCTACAATTTTCAAGAAGCCTACGAGACAGCTCTTGAATGGGCCCATTAAACGAGACCGAGAAATCAGCGTGGATCAATGGACGTTTCCCCAGACTACTCCAACTCCTCCAATCTACTATAACATCCTTACAGTCTGCAGTGCAGCGCCTTTTCTGAGATGTTTGATGCTGCTGATGGTGCAGCTAAACTTTGATGCTCTGTCGTAAGCATTACTCTCATTTTCTGGAAAGAAATCAACGCTAAGCGAATAGAAGACGGCTAATTACGGCTAAACTAAGGACAACACATGTAAACAACTTACAAGAGCACTACATGAGTCACGAGTCAATTTTCCTAATTGTCAGTACTTTTTAGACTTGTAACTTTGTGTGCAGAGAGAGAGACATGGATTTCACGGCGTTTGCAATATAAGCAATACTTTTTAGCCTGTTCTTCCCACCCATCACTTTTGCTAGGCCTTCTAGCTTTTTTTCGCAATGCCCAGTAAAAAATCCCAATTTTTCAAGCAGATTTTCCACTTTTTCTTCCCTGCAATCATTTTAGAGCATATTCCCCATACGATTTTACTTGATTACATGCAGAAAACATAGAAGACAGGGAAGTCGGGCGATCGGCATTGATCGGAACCGTAGGCGAAGATTCATGAATGTTTCCAAGGAGGTTCTTAGCTTTTTGCTGATCCAGAGTAAAAAAAAGTTTTCCTTGAAAAATGTGAGATACCTTGCTTCCTCTACATACAATCACTTTTTGCAGGCTGGGATGAGGCGGTCCGACAAGGTATGCCTATTTTGACTGGAAGAACTCGCCCACTTTAGAAGGATGAGTAAAGCACTATCGAAAGGAAATGTAATTGTCACAGGATCGGCATCAGAACGCGCACGTGCCCTGGACGTTGGCTTGAGGAGGTCACACGATTAATGTCAACTCTTCAGACCAACCTCGTACCAATTTGCGAGCCCAGAAAAATAGATTACCTGTAGCATAGGATTCAAGAACGTTTCTGAGATGATGGTGATCTGTTCGCCGCTCCGAAGTGGACAAGGTATGCTCGCAAAATAGGCAAACGTCGTCCCAACGACTTATTTCAGTCCGCAATGACAATAGACAACAAGGTATTCCATCTCTTTGAGGAAAACGCTCATCATGGATTATTGGCAAGTTTTGAACCTTCATAGGAACTTTGACAGAATTCCGCTACTGCTGAGCACCGGACGAGAATCGAAGCTTTGACCGAGTGCGTAGCACAAAGGAGCGCCTCGCAACGCTGCATAACACATGCTTAGTGAAGAACGAAAGTGAAGAAAGAGAGAAAAAAGAAAGATAATACACCATAATAATCGCATAAAAATATTTCTTGCTTTGGAACGTAATTAATGCAGAAGTTTTACAGCTTTGGATGAAGTAGCTCTACGACGAATGCATCAAGCAGGCAATAGAAGGGAAGAGCTCCTTACCAATAACAGAGAGAGGGGGGCAGTTTTTACTACACCATTGGTTTCCTTGAAAAGAAAAAGTCAAGAAGTGGAGAGGCTCAAATTCATCGTCTTTTCGCCGCGCCTTTCTCAAGAAAAAAAAAACAACTGGCTTTAATTACGTAGTACTGGGAGTGTATTCACAGGCTCTATGCGCAGTTATTCCATTGGGGTAAACTTATGCCGTCAGGGCAATGGAATCCAGATGTAATTGGAAATTGACGAAGACATCCTGAAAACGTGTTCGAAATGTCGCCCAATCCTCAGATTTTAAGAATTTCATGATTTACCACGAAATGTGCTGTAATGGTATTGACAGAGATGCGAGTAAATCGTTAAATTCAGCACAAACGTTGATCTTCGTCTCTGAGCTTTTGAGTGTTATTGATCCTCGGGCAAAAACCCAATAATTCAGCAACGGAAATGTTTTCTGAGACTCAGCCTTACACGAGATATTACAAGTACAACGTCAATTCAGCATTTCAATTCTCAATCCATTGGTACGAGTTGTCGCGCTTCATCTAGAGCTGAAATACATTCTTAGAGCGCGATCAATGTCAGATATGTATCAGCTGTTTGATGATCCCATTTGCGTTACCCTAACTTCTTTGAGCATTTGAAACTTTTTCTATACCTTTTGGCTTTGATTGGCTTACTCCCATTTCTTTTCCTCTTCTTGTAAATCTCACCCGTTATTCGCTCGTTGGACTATCTCTTTCTGCGAATTTCCAATTTGACTTCATTCACTGTTTTCGAGTTATATTGAGACTTCTTCCTTTTTCAGTAGCTTGCCTGTTTGTTGCTGCACTTCCTCCAATAAATACCTCTTTTTGTCCTCCCCGAAAAAAGATACGGAGGCATCTAGATAAATGATTGCGCGACAAAAAAAGGGTGGCAAAAATCGGCATCATCGATTTTTTCCTATCGTTGAACAACCAATGGCTTGCGCAACTCAAACCAACCTGTGTCGAAGAAATGAATAAGAGGCTACCAGAAAAAAACAAAGTTTTTTTTTCATCAGTTTGAGCAAGTTTCAGAGATTTAGCAGTGTTCAGTGCACCCAAATACCTTAGGTTACTTCGAAAAAGTCGAAATTTATCGTGGGTGCTGCCCTTAATCTTTCAAAGAGGTTGGCATTAAGTTTACCGTTACCGTATCCTACTGAGCGGCAGTGTTGATGAACTCATTATGGCGGAATTGCGTTTTCATACTTTGATGTGGTGACGTAGTAAGCTACGTAAAGAGCGATACATCAAAACGGTGCTAGGGGAAGTAGAGATTTCATGGAACTATGTGTTTGGGACTGTGCATAAACAGCTACATGTATTTGTAGTGGCAAGCCGGGTTGTTGACGAAGACAAAGTGTGTTTTCTGCTTCACGAAAGTGTTCCTATAGACACAAATGGATACGAAAACAGTACAAAACAAAAAGAACTCGGACTATAAAAAAATTTCCAAAATGACATCAAACTAACTGATGGAGATAGCTGGTCAGGTGTTGAATTGTGGGAGCATTGTGATAATTTCGGGAGACTTTTCACCATTGACTGAACCCTGGCTGGACTCAAAGGCAGCACCCACGGAAGTCCTCACTTTCGAGATGAGTCGTTCTCCGTGTGGTCGGCTGCCAGACAATCACAATGGTAACTTTAACACAGAAAAAAGCGGCCCATCTGCGGAGATACTGCCGTGGACACAGAGCCGAGCGTGGCCATTTTGGTGTCCGCCACGCCAGTGAACGCTATTGATTTGGCATGCTACGAGTGGTCTCGCCTAATGTATCATGTTGTATAGGGAACAATGTACAGGGCAGGGTATGGAATGCACACCATCCTCAAGAATTCGTGACGAAACGCGCGTATACCCTCAGCGGAAAACTCGTCCGCGTTGTGTACGCATGGGAAACAGCGCCTTCATTTCTCGTCTTCCGTCGTGTTTCACGCTGTTTCGTCATTGTATGAGTTCATCGTCCCTGAGGACCTTGAAATTCAGCGAAATCTCCAAAACAAAAATTTCCGTGGGTGCTGCCTTGAAATTTTGTTCGTAGGCAACGATTCGAAGGAAGTACTAGTCCGAATTTTTATGCACACGTTTAGTTGGGATTTGCAGCTCTGACGGAAAACGGGGGGAACTGACGTTCAATACGGAAACTGCGCGAAAAACGCGGCAAATCCAGGAACTTGAAGCACAGAGGAACATGACTGCGCGGCTATCCGTGGGTCCCACCACGAAAATCGCTCGATAGCCATACGCCACGCGCTTGAGCAAGAGTTGTTGTTAAATGGTGCGTCGTCAAGGCGCGAGTTCAGATAAGGTATTAGAATCTGAGCTCCTAATTAAAATGTAAGTGCAGATAAGCCATCATTCTTCGCGCTTGTTTCAACATTGTAGTACTACTAAACAGAGCTTTGTTCGTCCCTGGGGTTTTTAACTAGGCATGAGGAATTCCAATCCTAAATATGACTTCAAAAAAGAAAGACAACGAACACGGTGAACAAAGAATAAACAAGAGAAAAGGCAAATGTGATTCGTTTCGCCTCTACCTTTAAGTCATCATTCACCTCTAAGCACCCTCATCTTGCAAGCCGATGCATAGCAAGCACAACCAAATAGAAGATTCCAGCGCACTTTTGTTCAAAAATGGTCGGAATCAATTCCAGAAATGACTGCGGATGACGAACGTTCGCACTGTTCTTCGGTGTTCATCAAACAGGTGATTCCTATTAGTGTCATCACAATTCCAGAACACGTGCACGACAGAATCAACAGATGAGGACACCGGCTACCAGATCACGTGCTCATTTGCAAATTGCCATTGAGGGAACAACATGTTCCCCGGGGACCTAATTAACGCACATCACCGAGACAAGGTGCACACAAAGTTCGTGGCACAGATGACATCAATTTGCCACCAATAATAGAGTCGAGATTAACGGATTAGTCCTGGTTCAGCGTAGTGCCTCAATTAAAAACGATGATAATAATAATAAAATCGTAACAATAATGTACAACATCTCTGTCTACAAGTGAATTCCTTTGTTGAATCAAATTCCCAACCAATTAAATCTGCCCAGTCTATATGGTCGGAGAAAAGGAATGATCTAAGGGTGGCTTTTAGAACAAATCCTTAATGGGAGTACTGACATTAAATAAATTTTCACCGTCACTGACTTTCATACCAGAGGAAGAAACAAAAAAAAAAACAATAGAGGCACTGGTGACTAAAACACAGATCGGGCCCAGGTTTAGCTATACCGTTTGAAACACATTTAGGCTTCTGAAAGAAGACGTTCCTGTCCACAGTCGGGATCCTCCTATGCAGCAACCATGTTGCTGCAGAAGTAAGTGACATAAACTTGTTTAATATGCCCAGGTTTGGAGACCTAAGTATACAGAGATTAGGTTACATTTTTTTGTTTGTTACTCTCACTTCCTAAGGTGGAGGCCGTGTACAAAAACTAAGCATATAAGTAGGTTTTCTCCTGCCCACGTTAGTAATGTGAACGAGACTTACTAAATGGAATTTGCTAAGTAATACCTAATATGTACACATATTAGGTTGAGGAATTATAAATGTCTGCTGTCTTCGCGATCATATTTCTGGACCGCATTAAAACTTTTGAAGGAGAGTGTGTGTTCATTTTAAAGAGCAACCCATTGGTTCAGGAACGGCTTGGATTCCCTCAACTCCCGAATTTAAAAATGCTTAGAAGCTGACAGATCTGAAATGTAGAGATTTCTTCTGCCAGTTGTACAAACTTAGACAAAGGATATCACCTGTAGAACTGCAACAAACTTCATGTAATGTCGTACGAGGAAGTTCGCTTTGCCTCCCGGCCACATCCGTGCAAAAACCCACTCCTTGAAAATACCTTCAAACTTGGGTAACTGAACCGAAATCCATGGTGCCAATCAGTTTTTTCGACTGCATCCATCTCCAAATTTGGATTTTGGTCTCGTTCAAATATTGGGTTGGGCAATAAGTTCGTGCGGTTTTTCAGGGGCCCTAGAAGTACTGCTTTTCACGAGCAAAATAAATCAGAACATGTGATTTATGTAGCCCCTTTCCTCCGCTATTGATGCTGTCAGAGACGGAGCAGCTCCCCGGTTCACTTTCCATGAAAAACCACATTGTTTGGGACGACCCATTTTGTGAGTCTCAACTGCAACTTCTCAATGGAACTCTAGAAATTGAGTATGAAAATAAACAAAGGATGTGGTTGGAAGCTGTTATAGGCTTGCGGAGGATGTATGAGTGGAATAACCCTTTTTTCTAGCACGTTGGATACCGTTTTATTGGAAGTTGCCCAGAGGCGACGCGCCTTCTCAATGTGAGGGGTCACCTCATACTGAGCCCTTCAAAGTTTTTCCGCGAACTGAATCAGTTTAACTTGAATGTCTCTGGAATTTAACTTTCTTAGAGGTTCTTCTTTACATCTAGAGCAAAATCCGGCGTGTAAACATCTCACTGTTCTTCAAACTCCACTTTTATAAAAGGGACATCCTCTGGGCTGAACTTTTACCTCTCTGAGGCGGGCATCCATTTCTGCATCGTCCGTTCCACAGTAATGGTATTTCTTCACATGTCCTTGATATATTTAGCCTTTTGAGCGGCAGCAGCGATCCACGATAGAAGTCTAAGAGTAGGAAGGGTCGGAGGTTGTCGTCCTAGTCGAAATGGTGCATCATACTCCAGGCGACAAAAAATGAGGTGTGGTGAGAATTGAGGGAATCGGTTAGAATGTTTGTAAAGAGTAGATCAGGGGCTACAAAATGGCTACTGATACGACATCGAACAAAGTTTGATTCCCAGTGAAAAATTAATATGAAAAAACCGCACGAACTTATTGCCCAACCCAATACCTCCTCATAGCCAAGGTTTGACACTACCAGAATTTTGCTTGCATCCGTGGACCAATCGTTCCTTGGAGGAGAAAAACTTCAAGAATTTTGAACGAACCAGAATTTGGATGGGTGAATATTTTGACCCACAGCAAACCGAACTCTCTAACTAGAGATTTGGTTTCTTGTGTGGAGGAGGGAGAAGAGTCACCGATTAAGGAAAAAATATCTCTTATATTGGGCTATTGAATATTTGTCCTAATAAAAATTTCTATTTGCTCCTCAAACAGACGTTTATAATTCCTCAGCCTAATATTTGTAAAATGATTACCTACTGTTTTTTTAGGTTAACGACTTATATTTGGAGAACTGATGGTGCATTTCTTAGAGCAGCAGAACACATGATAGGCGAAACTGAATTGTAGCAGAAACTTCTTTCTTTTTCATGATCCTCCTCATTTGTTGTAGGTTAAGGAGGTCATTAGATCAATATAAGAAAGATAATTTCCTGGATTTTCAACGGAGTAGTCACTGCGACCACAGGGCAACTTGAGGCTATGACAGTTACACATCTCAAAACTTAGGCATCTCACTTTTGAGTTCACGTTTGTTCTCCATCTCGGTTTTGCAGGTATTCATTTGAAGCCATATCGAGGAGGTTATTAGACTGAGCTAAATTTATCGAAAATGCGCGGTATCGTGGAATCTTGCTGCAAATGGTTAGTGGGTAACTGATGTGAGTAACTGATGCTAATTTTCTCTCAGTATGCAAGCATACATCGTTAGTGAATTTTTACGCTAATGATAAACGTCATTAATAGGTCTAGAGAGCAAATGGAATTCCTTTATATTAGTCGCTATGAAACACGCCGACAATGTGTTTTCACGGAAAACTAATTAGTGATAAATATTAGTAGTGATGCAACAACTAATTACTATTTTAAGCGTTCGAGAACGAAAAGATGCTTCTTCAATACGCAGAAAAGGTCTATATGGCGTCGAGATTAATTAATTAATGGAGGGTTCGATCAGAACGCACAAACAATCATATTATTACAACAACAATTTCTCGCCTCATTCTCGCCGAATTCAATGAATAGAGGACTAGCTAAGAGCTTCTTGGGAGATGATATGGAACTCAAAAATCAACGTTACCTAACGCACTGAGTGTAGGAGTTGAAACAGTAACTTACTCAACAGTTAATCGCTGTCTTTATCATATTGGATTTAACCCAGATATGTAGCGGTGACGAGTGCCTCTTTTGTGCTGCATCCAGGGTAACATGGATCGCTGGGATTACCCTGCGTAAACATGTTAGCACCCCACAAATTTACCAATCGTTAAAGTGGACGTCAACACTCTTACCCTTGGTTATCTGTACGGTGCATCCAGGGTTAGTACACAAGTCTTGAAATGGGCAGACAATCCAGTGATTGAGACCCGCTCACACGTCCTACACCTTCATGGCACTCTGATTGTCTGCGCATCTACACATTTCATGGTTATTTCTGTCTCATCGCTCAAAACTCCTGCTCTCTGTGTTAACCTGGCCAAACAGGTGTGAGCGCTCGCGGGATTACTCCAATGGAGTTTCCTAGAAAAAAAATAGAGAAAAACGAGTCCAGTTTTAGTTCTGAGAACGCAGTATGTACAGTAAATGACACGCTAGAAAATGAGGCATCTTTGCCTATTAAAATACAAGTGTTGTTTATCCTCAATCTAATTGTTATCTTGAAGTACGCTGCACTATTTCCTGATTGGTGTTTTCATCGAGACTCACTTCTTCTCAAACAGCTAATTATGTATATATTTAGTTATTTATCTACTCATTGATATACACCGTGAGGGGCATGAACCAGTGAAAAATGTGGTAAAATACATGAGTAGATTAAGAAAATCATTGAATGGACAGAAGTGAAGTGCACTGTGATGATGCGAATAATAATGTGGTTGTATTATATTTATGTAGTCAGGGTCCTATATGTGGAGTAACCGGTAGGGAGCAAAAATAGTGGACTTAGCTTCTTGCTCCGATCTAATCCTTTGGCATGAAAAAGCTGGAGATATTGGCCAGGATGGAAACTTACGTAGTTGATTAGCTATTGGCCTCTTTACACTGATGGCGGAATTCATGAACGTTTCAGCGTAAGTTCTAGGCTCCCTACTCATCCATAGTGGACGAGCTTTTCCAGTAAAATGTAAAATACCTTGCTAACTTCGCAATTATGTACATGCTGGATATTCCTGGGTGAGAAGAGCTGCCCGTCTAAGCTAGATCCATTTTGTCTGTGCAGCCCGCACTCTTCAGGAGGAGAGATGCGTGCCTTCTCGGGAACGCCCAAGGACCCCGAAAGCGCCAGCGAGCAGCAGATGATGGTAAACTTGCTAAAGAATTTGACTTATTGTTAGATCGGAAAGTAAATCCGCACTGTGAAGGTCCAGCATTTTAGAGATATTTTGAAGAGCTTCTGCAATGCTTTTGTTTCCTTGAAACGAATGTACAAATAGGACTGGGGAAGGGAAAGGTGAAACAGGAATAACCATGCAGTAACCCGAACCATAAGACACTTTACCATCCTAACGCCAGCCAACTGTGGTAGCCCATAATCCTCCACACTGTGGGCAGCAGTAAGAACCAACCACAGTCTTCATCATCCCCCTGGGATGCACAAAAAGATACGAAACATTTGGAAATATTGGTTCAAACACTAATAGCCTACATGAATCGTTGTCAGCGAGGGATGACGCATGGTGATTGGGACATAAAGATTTCGGGATAAAAGCAGTGAAGGATTTCGTGCAGATCGAATGAGCTTGAAGGATGGTCCAGAATCATGATATCAGCGCTCGCTTTTCCTTCAAGGAAAGTTAGTGATCTTGCTTTTACTTGAAGGCAGAATGGTGTATCAGATCTTGAACACGAACATCGCTCCGACACATAATTCGCATACATATGTTCTAGAAGCTGAACAAGAAGATATTGCAAGGCTTCACTGTTTGAGATGCTTGCCACCTGCTCGCACTAATCGTTTCACTGCTCTTAGGCGGAGACAGTGACATGGTTTTGTTCGAAACCTCAACGGGATTTGGATTCTCCGTAAAAAACCTTCCATTACGTCAGCTAATAAACGCTATCAAACACGGAAATGCGCCTGAATGAAAAAATAGCTGCTGATTGAATCTGGAGATCATTATTAAAGTCCCCTGGGTTCCAGACAGATGTCTGATGATGACAAGGAAGTCAGTGACGAAAAAGAAACAAACAAACTCGAAACAAAAGCGAAAAGCTCATAGATAGGTCTGGATCTTAGAAGATTCCTCACATACGGTCCCATCACTGGAAGGAAACGGAGGCTGTTTCGATGACCTACCTAGAAATCCGTGGGTTCCCATGGCGGGAAGTGCTTTACAAGTATAACATATTAGTACACGACGTCGTTGAGGTCTCATACCTGGCGCAACCTCCTTATCTGATCTTTCATAAACACTGTGGTCACATGGTCACATCTTGGAAGATCTATGCTCATCGATCTCTGTCCTCTTTGTCAGATTTTCTTCCAGTGACTGTTAATTTTTCCTGGTATTTCTGGAGTAGGGACTATCTAATCCATGAGATAATTCTCATGCTAGTTGTGCTGATTTGTTCCAGTGAATAAATCTAGTCATTCCGCTAGGATTTAGCAGGACTGTGTAATTCTCTCAGTACAGTAGCGGCCTTTAAAATATGAACAGAGGTGCTTCAACAGTCGAATCCTTTTCCAGACTTCAGTTCTGGATTGAGCTATTGTAATGAAGTTTAAGGATATGAAAAAGCTCAGCAGAGTTCTTTTTCAACAACATCATTCCAAGGGAGACTGCCCTCGAAAAGTTTACTGTTTGAAGTCAATTTTCATTGCTTTCATCAAAATATATGTATAATTCTCGCTTATACTGCATTTTTCAACCTTGGCAGGAATTATTCAAGGTTTTGATGTATTTATGTTGTTTGCCATGATCGTCCGCTCTTCCACTCCTTCCAGTTAGATGAAAATCAAGGATCGCCCATGAGAGAGAGCACTTTCTGCTTTCAACGTACAGCTGATGGAACCGTTTTTTTTTAACTAATTCAATTTTGACAATTAACTTATCAACCAATATAAGCCTTATCCTACAAATAAAACTGGGCGTGGAATCGAGTGACTGGTGATAATCATCATGAAATCTTTTCAGATGACTTGACCGTTTGCATCTGCGCAAACACAAGCGTTTATCACACCTGGCGACATGCTGAAGGTTGAGAGTTTCTCCATTTCCTGCTGCCCAAACTGGTTGGGCTTTCCTCGTCTCTTTGTTGTTAGCGGTAACGAGACGCGCGAAGGTTACTGTCTAATGCAAAGAATCTCTAGTGTACTGAAAAACAACGTGCACATTCTGTTGACATTTCGCACGATTCCAGTGATTTTGCAGCAACGAAGTGGAAAGCGATTGAAGTACCAACGAGACAAATCGGCTCAGTCAAATCTGTTACTGGATGGAACATCAGGACTACAGAGTCCTTTGCGACTAGTCGTACCGGCACGACCTGACAAAGCAGATGTACCAGGCAGTTCTCTAATCAGGATGCCCTATTGACGAGAAATCTGAGGAGATTTTCCTCCTTTGTAGCTGGAAAGCACGGATTCTTGAGTGTGAAACTAACCTCGTTCGTCGGGGTTGTCATTCTCTAAGGTAGAAGTTTGTTATGTTAGTTTAGTCTAGGAGTCGCATGAAAGAAAACGAAAAATGTTCACGTTTGATGCGCTAGAGTTGTTGTTACAGAAAAATAAGAGAAATGAAGACAGGTAGATTCAGTCCTAGGCAACTGAAGACGTGAAATTTGACGACTCCTTGAAGCTCTCCATCCAGAAAATGGCCGGCATATGGATGGAAAACAGCTGACTGAAAATGGTTCTTCTTTAGATTACGCTGAACAACACCTTGTATAGTGAACGGTGTGTGAGGTGCGTTTTTAGCACACAGTAAAATTTGGCGTTCGTGGCAGAACAAACAAGTAACAACAACAAGTCCGTGGATTGTCGCGGTCACGTTAATTAAAGTTGTTGCATTTTGTCAAAACAATTGCATTTGTTGCAAATCATTGCATTCGTTGCAACACAATGCATTTATTTTGATGTCAATGCATTTTTTCGATGCATTGCATAAACTGCAATGCATTTAAAGGAATTCATTGACAAAGAATGAAATTTTTGTTTTTTTTTTATTTCAAAAAGTGAAATTTTTGTTTATTTTTCTAATTTAAAAAATGAAATTTTCGTTTTTTTTTGTATTTTTGAAAAATTCTGGCGATGCATTGCATTTTTTGTCATTNGCAATGCAATGACAAAAAATGCAATGCATCGCCAGAATTTTTCAAAAATACAAAAAAAAACGAAAATTTCATTTTCTAAATTAGAAAAATAAACAAAAATTTCACTTTTTGAAATTAAAAAAAAACAAAATTTCATTCTTTGTCAATGAATCCCTTTAAATGCATTGCAGTTTATGCAATGCATCGAAAAAATGCATTGACATCAAAATAAATGCATTGTGTTGCAACGAATGCAATGATTTGCAACAAATGCAATTGTTTTGACAAAATGCAACAACTTTAATTAACGTGACCGCGACAATCCACGGACAGTCAAGTTGCTGAAGCAAACATAAAGAGCTTGTTGTAAAGTTTTTGTGGATCTTTCCGTAAAATTTTCATCCTTATTTGCCTTTTTTTTTTGGGAATGTATACCACACGGATGAGTAGCTCTTTGCTTCACGAGATTACTATCAAAGCTTCATATAAAAATCTCAATCTACTTCAGCGTACTTCAAACCCTGCTCACAGAAAATGTTTTCCACCATAGTATGAGAGCTTTGAAAGCTGCTGGCTAATATACGAGTGCTCATTGTTAGATTACTTTCGATGGCTCCAATCACAAGGACCCTATTCATTGATTTTGGCCCACTAGCCCGTTGGCCATCTTTCATCTCCGTGCTTCCTTCTCAAAACTTTCGGTACCGAAATTCTGCCGTGCTCTTCTTAAAGGCAGCACCCACGGAAATGTTCGTCTCTGAGATTTTGATCATTTTGGAACCTTACCGAGTCTCCCAACCATTCTACGATTATAGTAGCACAGAGAACTCGACCGTTTTTATGATACAAGTGGTTCAACGTGGATCGGCAAGATCTGCTTGGGGACGCTCGATCGAGTTGTGGCGGCCGTGGGCC
>JARK01000290.1:68698-79279 GCA_000688135.1 Ancylostoma ceylanicum | reverse complement strand
GGGGGGGGCGCCCCCCCCCCGAGAATGGGTCGCCGAATTTTTGAAAATACATTACAAAACAAATAAAAATCTTGTATTGGTTTATTTGGTTTTTTTTATTAGTTTATTTAAGTGGCTTTTTCCCGGCGGGAAGACCTTGGGGAAGACCTGAGGTCTTCCCTATATATATTCTTTGCGCGGTACATAAGTTTCGGCTCATTTTTCAAACACTGCTAGTGGCCCGTCAGATCTTCTCAAATTTCAATTTCCAAGAGAATTCATGAGGTCCGGGCTTCACAGGATTCCTTTCAAATCTCTTGCGGAGCAAAAATCCGGGCTTTTTTGCGCATATCTTTCGTGGAGTACATAAGTCGAGGTTGCTTCTGCGGAAGATTCTAGTACAAGGTCTCTTCTCTATACTCTGCAAATTTCAACACACTCCATGAAGTGTGTACTTTACGGGAGTCCTGCGAATCTAATGAAGGTGCTAAACATGGGTGTTTTGCACATATATCTTCCGTGCGGCGCATAAGTTTTAGCTAATATTTGTTGAGCTTCTAGTCTCCCCATAATTCTTGATTCACTGAAAATTTCAGCTCAATCAGTCGCGTTTGGACTGCGCACGAATTCTTCGAATCTTTCGAATCCCCGGTTCAAGTCTGTAGAATACGTGCTCCAATCGAACTCCTCTGACCTCGATCGTCTCAAACAGTAGTGTTGACTCTGTAGCGCCGCTCAAAATATGAGCAGCCACCCTGCAAGCTCTTTTCGACCTCTTTTTCGACCTCTTGAAAAATGATATATTTTGACCCCGGGAAGACCCGTGCTGGGGCCTGGTATAAGCACATCACCAGGCTTCGAATAAAAGATATTTTAATTGTCTGAAATCTTAGATGGAAATTATTTCCCCTGTTACATTTTCACCGATTCCAGCGTTTAAATTATTATGGACAGTAAACGGACATCAATAAGGTTGATTGCTGAACAAGCCAAGAATTTCAACGATATCACCAAGCTCCTTGCTCACTTGTTCCTTCCTATACTTCTGTTTCAAGACCCTATAAGTACAGAATATCTTTATTACATGGTTCTATATTAAGCAAAATACCCGCTTTGGGGAAGTTATTACAATTTCACAATCAATCTTCTAATTCGGCTTCTTTACTAAGCGCAGCATCAAAGTGTACAGCTCTGGGCTCCAGCTTCTCTGGTTTGTTCAATGGCTCGAGCTCTTTGTCGTCTCCGTCTTCTTTCGGCTTCTGCTCTTCTTCTTCATCAACTAGACTGAGTCCTTTTGCCCAGTATATGACCCAGATGTCGGAGAGTAACGAAAATACACGGAGACCACCGTAGATGACGTGGAGTCTGAAAGAATTTCCATGACCGACGAATGTAAATTTCCAAAAAAAAATTATTTAGTTTTCGATGAAGTTGCTACTTGTACTGGATTAATGCAGGCCATCGAAACTTACCGTATCCGAAGCTGATCCGTGTCGTAAACGGGACAGGCACCTGTCTTGCTGCAGACGTTTTGCCACATTAGGCAACTCATGTCGAATATTTTTCCCCAGAACACTGGAGACGGCAACGTGGCTGTAAGGGATGTTTTGGCAGCGAAGTGTTACTGTATTACCGGAAAATATTGGAGTGCTATGTACATTACATTACCACTACTACTACATTAATATGAATTACTAGAATGTTGGAGGAAACCACATCCAAACGAGCATTCGAAAAATTTAGCTAATCAGACACGCTATATTCCTAAATATAGCATGTCTCGCTAGCGAAGGTAGCTGGAGAGACGTTAGAGAAAGAGAGATCACCGGGGAATGCTCAGAACCACTAGAACAACTTGCTGACAAGCACTCATAAGCGAGCAAGTTTCTGACCGCGTCTGGTCATCTCAAAGCTTGCCGACAACTTGTTTTTACCTTTTTTGCCACCTAGTTTCCGGCCGTATAAACTCGTCGACAACTTGCTGTCATCCTATCTTGCCGGCAAGTTGTCGTTTCCAAAGCTTGTCGGAAACTTGTTTCCGCCTGTTCTTGTTGGCAACTTGTCGCTCACTAGGGTTTGTTGAAAACTTGCTTCCGCTTCTGACCGTCATCAGGTTGATGTCATTTTCTCCCAACTCTACCAAGACAACCACTGCCTCGGTTTTCCTCATGGTTGATTGCATCGATGAGGAAACTAGCCTGCCTGCAACTTGCTTTGACTCACCCTTGCCGACAAGTTCCTTTACTGAAAATTCGGCGACAACTTGCTGACAACCTTTCCAACCAAAAAGCTTGCTGGCAATTTGCTTTTATGACGAAATAGTCGAGAACATGTTTTGGCTCTTCCTTGTCGACATGGTGTTGGAAAAAAGATTGCTAACAACTTGCATTTGGATGGCATGATGACGTAAAATTTAGCGACGACGATTTGCTAGTTAAAGGCTGTTTGTAAGCTGTTTTTTTTAGGGGGAGGCTCACAAATTGTTCTTGTGGTTCTGAATGTGCGGTGTACTGGAAGGTAGTCGAGGAAGGCAGGGCACTCCACATTAATATATATCTGACTAATATCGTTCTTGAAGAAAAAATTCATAATTAGAAGAGAAAAAGTTAACTTCTGCATAGAAAAATTGTACGGATGAGAACATCTTTCAAAGATTTTGCGAATCTTTCGGATCAGATTCAAGAGCGGGATTTATTTTGAGTGGGACTGACCACATTTGGATTCTTTAGAGGGTCTTGTCTGATTGAATTTACCAAAGGGGATAATAAAAAAAAGTCATAGCCTGTTAGAGTATGTACAGACATATCATAGAAATATATTAACAGGTGCATCCCCATACTTTACCCATGCAAACAAACATGAGAGCATGAGAGATCAGCAACTTACCGAATAAACTGACTAGGAATCCATTAAAGCCTAACGAAATACTTCGGTGCTCTGGAGGAACAGACCTGAATTTTTTTTGAACCTTCTCTTGCATGGTAGTAGGCAGTATAATATGTACAAGAGACGCAAATTACCTCAGTACAATTAACATTCCCGGCACGACGGACAGACCGCCAAATACTGCTCCTATGGCTTGATTGAAGAAGAACGTGTTGAACTGACTGTTGCAATGTGCTGAAATTGGTTGTTTCACGACTCTATGTATGTTCTGAACTGTATAACCAGAACTGTTTTGACTATGCACATTCCATCCCTTCATGTTCTATGTGTCCCACCTTTAGGGTTTTCTTTCAATTGCGAGCGCGCGTCAGACGTGCGACTATGAACGGGGGACGTACAGTCCTTGCCGAAAGAAAGCTTTTTTTTTAAATTTTTTTTCGCGAATCCTTGGATAAGCTCATAGTCAAACAGTTTCTAATTTCAAAAAAAAAAACGTAGAAAAGGGTTTCCACAATCCTGCGCCGTTTACTAGCCTTCAAGTTGATCTGTCGTGATTTAAAAGATGTTCAATGATGCTGATGTTCAGTCCCATTCAGGTTATCTTACTACTTGTGGAAGCATTTCGCTTTTCATATTGAGAAGGTCAAAAAACAGTCCCAGACTCACCAGTGGGGCAATAATCCCTGGCGACAGCTCCATCCTCAGTTCCAGAGCACTCACACTGCGTGAACACCAACGGCGCACCTTTATCCATCTAAAATCGAGTTATTTGTTCTGAAGAAAAAGAAAAAACAAAATAAATATGTATGTGCACGTAGCAAACAGATGTTAGCACTAACTTTGGTAAAAATGCTGAAGTTCGCTCCACTCAGTGGACAGCCGGCTTGACAGGGCGAGTAGAAGACGTCTCCCCTGTAAATCGTGGATTAACAACTATGTAACTCCTGCAGATTCCGGAGAGGGGTCTCAGCTCCCTCCAGTATTTCAAGAGCTGGAGGCTAAATAAAACTCACTTAGTATTGCAAACAGGATAGAACGGCATTCCATCGCAGACGCAGTCCGGCCGGCACGAGGGGAACGTGAAGTTGTTGGCTCTGAAAAGGTTGCATCGCTGATTTGCGGTAAGAAAAACCTCTGACTATGTGCGTATAGTGGGCTTCGATTGCGGTGACCCCTCTGCGGCCTCGAAAAGCACGCGACGCGACCACGTTGCTCGAGCAGGAATACCCTTCCAGGACAACAAACTATGGGGTGTTCTTAACAGTTAATTATTTTTCTTGTTAGGTGGCATCAAATGTGATTAACAAATACCGAGAAAACCTAGATTCACCACTGCAGCGACAATTCCATCGTGAGCAGTGCGGTCGCGCCGCGTGCTTTTTGAGGCCGTGGATGGGTCACCGCCATCGACGCCCACTGTAAATGTTGGACTCACACTCCTTGGTCGCCAATCTCGCCAATGACAGACTTGCATCCGACGGCTCCATTCAGAAATGATAGCAGAGCGGCTACAAGTGAGCAGAACGCCACCCAGCTGGCTGCTTTTCTGCCTAAACAATGGGAATTTCTTTGGTTTTTCATACTTTCGCTTTTTTTCTGTCCTTTCGCAGTTTTTTCCTGGTATGCGTTCCATTTGGGTATTGAAGCGAGCAAAATCCCAATTCATGGATCTCATTATTTCGGTACTTTAGGCCAAAAATGACCGTTATGCGTTAAAGCGTTCATTCGTTACGTTAGTATCGCACAGCCTTAGTTGTAAGGGTAGGAACGAAAATAAAATTAGGCATTTTGTCTTTATTG
Organism: Ancylostoma ceylanicum; assembly: GCA_000688135.1. Taxonomy (NCBI): domain Eukaryota; kingdom Metazoa; phylum Nematoda; class Chromadorea; order Rhabditida; family Ancylostomatidae; genus Ancylostoma; species Ancylostoma ceylanicum. The sequence continues at coordinate 74,614 of JARK01000290.1, read as the reverse complement.
GGTCTTTTTGGGATGTTTTCTTCGTGCTTTAACCGAAAAGACATTTCCGGCCTAAAAAACTGCTTAACTTTTTTTGAGAAGCTTCGAGAAACAAATGAGCCCACCTTGCAAGCGGAACCGCCTCATACATACGCTTCCTATGATGACACCACAGGCGAATCCGATGACGCCTGTCCCAGCTGAAAATATTGGTGGAGTAAGCATTCCTCTGGCTGATGATAGGGACATCCAGCTTACCGAGATACTTCTGAATCTTATACTGAGGCACTCCAAATTGAATCTCCAAATATTTGCCAAGAAATACGAAGAACCTGGAAGTTTATCATTCAAATTCGTAAGATTTCTGGCATAGAGTCCAACATACCCTTTGAAAGCCAAGACGTCGACGATTCTGCCCAACATCGCCCCTACGTAGATGGGGTTTCGGAAGAGTTTACGTACAGTTCCGAAAAATTCTGAAGATAAGAAGGATTATCATCCAAACAACAGCTGCCAATGTATTCAGGGTACCAACTTACCGCTTATTTTCTGCGCAGCAGTGACGTGATCCTCATGGACCTTCACGTGCTTGTCACGAAGATTCAGTGTTTTCCGAGGTTTCTTGGGTCTAAAAATAGACGAAAAAATATGGAAATATGTATGTTTGCATTGAATTTTCCAAACAGCTATGAAAGGATCAGTACTTTTTACCGAATATCCGTCCTTTGGAAGGATGTGGAGCAGTGCACCTATAAGGGGCGGGGCGCCTTAACCCCATGATTGGCCAAATGAGCTAAATAGCCAGTCATGAAGCATGACGGCATCACGCTCTCCTAGGAGCAGAGTCTTACATCCGTTCGGAGAGATTCATAATTACTATTCTTACGGGGAAAATCAAAGTATGTTTGCGTTAGATTCGTCCAAACAATTATTAGAGGACCAGTGTTTCTCCACAAAGATCTGTTATTCAAAGGGATGTGGGGCGGAGCGTCCCAACTCCACGATTGGCCAATAAAACCAAATAGCCAATCATGAAGCTTGGCGGCGTCACGCACTCCCAGGAGCAGAGCTTTACATCCGTTTTGAAAGACTCATAATTAATATTCTTCCTGAGATAGTTTATGTGCACAGAGCGCTACAGCGGAGACGGGGGGACAACCCTCACCTTGTTTGTAAGTAGAGCATGACGGATCTAACTAGAAGGGCGGGGCTTTGCGAGACGCTTAGCAGACACTAGCCAATGGCAGACAGTAGAGACCGCCCACATTTCCACCATAACGCCCCATATGTACACATAGGTTACAAATACACTTACGCTTCTCCATTGAGCTTAGCCTTCTCGAGAGAAATCTCGTCTGTGATGTCATCCTCATCAAGATCGTCCGATGGGAACAGGAACAATGCCAGCGAGGGGAAGAACAGCAGGGCTCTGGAAAGAAAAACCTCATTTCCACAGATGGGAAACGAATTAAGGCACGAGTGTGAGGATACCCAAAAATAAGGAAGCCGAGCCACCAGCAGCCAATCCACATGGGATCCAGGGGTGTGAGGCCTTGCGGAGCTGGAAAAAGTCATTGTGAAGGTGTCCTTGATGAGCAATAGTATTGTGGATCTCGTGCGGGGATTGTTCCCCTTGTTCCCCGTTGGCTTATTGCGCGGCTGGGGATGCCAACTAAGCTCATTTCTTACTTATTCGTTAGCTTATTTTCCTAGTTGCTTATTGATTCATTTCCTTGTCATTCAAAATGCTGCATCTAGTAGCAAAAAATAGAAAGGAAACATAGAAAGACTTTGTGAAGCATTTTTAAATTGAGGGTACAAATTTTTCAAAAAAAAATTAATTTAAAAAATAGTCCTTTATCTAAACTCTCTACAGCATAAGACGAATACTTGGCGAAATTGGGTCTGCATCGTCCGGCTCTATGTTCTTCAGGCAGTTACCCTTACTACAGTGGCGGAGGCAGAAAGTGGGCGGTATGGGGGACGGGGGCGTGGGAAAAAGGGCGGTCTCCGCCGCTTTGGAGACCCAGATGGAAAATAAAAACAATAAAAACATTGATTTAAATATTAAACAACAGATAAGAAGAATTCAAAAAAGTAATTATAATGACGAACCGTTGGAAATAAATTAATACAAGATTCCTATACAGAAGTAATTCGTATAGTAGTAATTCATTAGTACATAGTTCATTACTCTTCCTTCTCCTTCTTTCCGTCTTCAACATTTTTTGAAACTTTGAATTCTATGCTTCAGAAAAAAAAAACAGAGGAGTCAAGCCATTTTCATCATTTTCAGATAAATTATATAAGAATAGTAAACTCACGCTCAAATGTATAGTAAATTTCGTTGAGCTTGCTCCCCACCAACAAACCAATCACTGGTCCGAGGATCTTCACGAAGAACATGCAAGCTGAAAGTAGAGTTGAGTATTGGTATCACTAGCACATAAGTTTTCAGGAAACCTAGAAACAGTGTTTTGCATGAGATTGAAAGATGCAAATCCTACGAATAAGACACGCGTGCTCGTGCAGAGCACGGTGCAAAGCCCAAGTAGAACCCATGCATGGGACTGAGCAAATTGTGGGTTTTCGTGGCTTCTGCATCGAATTTGCATTGGATTCCGGAGACGCATGGGTTTTGCATGGGTTTGCATGGGTTCCGCATGGGTTTCGCATTGATTTGACCATTCTCAGGAACCTTAAAAACCGTGTCTTGCATGAGATTGAAAGATGCAAATCCCACGATTATGACATGCGTGTTTTATTCAATAGTTCTATGCCAGCAATGGTCAAATCCATGCAAAACCCATGCGTACCTATGCAAAACCCATGCAGAACCTATGCGTCTCCGAAATTCGATGCAAATCCGATTCAGAACCCACGAAAAACACACGATTTTCTCGTTCCATGCATGGATTATGCATGGGTTCTGCATGGGTGTGCATATGTTTTGCATGGATTTACCATTGCTGGTATAGAACTATTGATTTAAAAAACCGTGTTTTGCATGAGCACGCATGTCTTAATCGTGGGATTTGCATCTTTCAATCTCATGCAAAACACGGTTTTTAAGTTTCCTGAGTTGCTTGTATAGAAATACTGATTTGAAAATGGCCGTGATTTGCGTGAGCACACTTGTCTTAATCGTTAATGTCTTTGTCTTAATTGTCTTAATTGCATCTTTCAATCTCATGCGAATCACGGTTTTTAGGTTCTTAGAGAATTTTCAAATTCATGTAAAACCCATGCATGTCCACGCAGAACGCATGTGTCTCCAAATTCGATACAAATCCAGTGCAAAACACGGTCTGTAGGTTTCCTGAGCGTGTCCTTACTCTTACCGAAATATAGAGGCAAGTTGTTTTTCTTCACATTGTCATCCATGAGTGGTAATCCCAGCGAAAACGGCATTGTCCTTAAAAAAGTTCGTTAGAAGTGAAGACTTTTCTGTTATCCACATATGTCACGACGCTCAGCCAGTACATAAAGCGAAGAAATTGTGGCAATGTAGACTTTCAGCAATTTAAATCAAAATCGGTGAGTCCTGCATGTTCTTGGTCAGCTACGAGATAGAACAGGGAGGAGCATTCAAATATTTCTATTGGTTCATTCGAATATTTCTCCCCTCTACTAACTCGCATCCATTCGTTAGCTAAGAAACAATTTTTTTTTATTTATTGCTGTTTGTTTACTGTCCATAGTACTCTACTAGATACGCTGTTGACAACCAAAACTCATGATCAAGATGACAATTAAAAAAACTAAATAAAGCAACAACAGATAAAATGGCCCAAGACAAGACAACTACAAAGCAAGACAACTAAAAAGTTACCTGATAATTTCACAAAAAACAGAGAGTGATGAGCATAATTTGAGGGGGGTTGGAATAATTCAAAAGCACTAGCCGTTCAGCAGCGCCCTCCAGAGGATCGGTGCCTATATTCAAGAACGTTCCCAGAATGGTTGTCACCTTCCAGAAATGGACTAGTTTCCCAGGTGAAATCAAGAATATTAAGCTGGAGCTACTCTTTTCAGTCATGAAGATAAGTGGTAGTAAAATAGCAAGAGAATCCACGTTTTTCTCTGGAAACTCGTCCACTCTGAATGAGCGGGGAGCATAGAACCTTTCCCGTTAACATTCACTGCGCGAATTCTTGGTGAAAGTATCATTTACAGAGAAGAAATTCCAAATTGTAGTACGTCTTCTGAGGTACATAGTGTTTCTGAATCTTTCTTCCGAACTTGCCAGTGAAAAGGTAAAAGGCATCACATATGTTCTTCCTGGCAAACTTTATCCATTTTTCCACCCAATATTGATATTGATTTACTTATTTTACCTATTTACTCCAGTTTTTATTCTGAACTACCTCTTCTATTCATAGTTTCTGTTCCATGCGGTAAAGTTTTCATACCACACGTACATACATTTTCTTACTACAGCATATGCTTAACGCAGTTATGCTGTGAAGTTTTCAGCTTTTTTCTCAGAGTTTCATCACCGCGGGTCATCCAGCGCGGTGATGGTACTCCTGTTCAAGATTTCTCTATCTTTGATTGAAATTAACATAATTTTGAAATATAGTAATTTTTAGCTGCTGAGCTTTCGCTAATCATTGTTCAAAACCGTGGACCTCTGCGAAATGAGACCTAAAAGAACAACTCCATTACCTTCCCACTCCAAGCAGCATCAACCCTCCGAAGATCATCATAAACGGGCCGAGACTCGAGTTGTCTTTTTTGCATTCGTCTGCTTTGTGCTGAAACACACATTACAATCACGTATCATCACATAAACCACGGTTTTTATGTGCGAAACTCGTCTAGCTGTCTCTTATCAAAGCAATTTTCATCAGAGTTCAGTGGCATCAAACTTCTTGATTATGATGATTGAAGTTTTGTCGAGCGTTCAGGGGAAAAAATCTTCCCACGCTGAGTTCCTAGTAAAAAAATCATAACAAATACCAAGATTCAAAAATTACTGTATTATGAACTGCATTATGACTGTATTTCATTATAATTTCGCTGTATTATCTTTGCCGTATTATATACTGTAGGAGCGATGCTACCGTCCCTTATTTCTCTTGTTTATTTCAACTGCTCATTTTGATGATTTAGTTACAAAATAAAGTTTGAAATGACATTTTTCTCAATATTCCAGTTGTATTTCCTCTCAATGCAAGCTGCACAGTTCTGTCAAACCTATTTCTAATTATTTATTTCGGTTTATTTTGTCGAATTTTCTAGAGAAAACGAAAAGCACACCTATCAAAACGTCTTTGCGCTTGAGTAAATTTTAGCAGTCCATCGAAATTAAGTTCAGTGAAAATTTTTTGGAGATCACCAGATATTTTTAAGTGAGAATAGGGTCAAGAGAACAAATCTGGCCTAGAAATCAGCATTGAGATCACCGAGGGTGAAAGTGTTGGCGCCTGTTTTAATGATGAGTAAATTTGAACATGCGGCCCAGACTGCATAATTGAGATTACCCAGGTTGAAGTATTGATGAGCGTGTTAACGACGGGTACATTCAAGGGCGCCAACACTTTCAGCATGAGTGACCTCAGCGATGCTTGCGGCTCAGACCGCATCACTGAAATTACCCAGGGTGAAAGTATTGGTGTTAGTAGTGGGTAATTCGAAGGGCGTCAACACGTTTACCCTAGGTAATCTCAATAATGAATGTTGGCTCCTGGGCATGAGCCGGAAACAAGCCGCTGGGTCACAATTTGGCACACATCCTAGCGGGTGTAGAGCGTTGTAAGGCATTCGGTCCAGCTCTGCGATTGGTCACTTCAAGCATCTGACTAACTCCGCAGCATGATCGTGCCGCCCATTAGAGGTGCAATGATCCACGCTTCATCTCAGCCTTTTTTCCTGGCACCTCTTCTCTCTCTCTCTCTCTCTCTCTCTCTCTCTCTCTCTCTCTCTCTCTCCCCC
>JARK01000290.1:29881-65623 GCA_000688135.1 Ancylostoma ceylanicum | reverse complement strand
TTTTTTTTCCCTGTTATTTGGAACCCCCCCCCCCCCCGTTACGACCTCCTTCTCACAAGTTTTACATCTTTTCATTTGTTGTGTCTGTCTATTTTCACGTCACTCTATAAAAGCTATCATAATCACGTTTTTAGAGCTGGTGAGCCGCCCACCTCAGCCATCTAACCAGTTGCCATAAAAAGCATTCATATCAATCATAAAAGTGTCAAAAAGATAATATTGTGACCTGTATCGATATGATATGCTTTGAGGTTAGGCTACAAGAAGAAGGTTGAAGAGTTAGTGCTCGAGACAATTCCCAAGTTAGCACCCTCATAGATTTTTCAGTGTTTTTGACACAATTCGAACTCAAAAAAGCTTAAAGAGCTTAAGGCCCTTAAGCCTAAGGTTCCAGGCTTTTTCTAGCTTTTGGCAGCAACCAATAAGGAGCTTACGTGCAACTAATGTAACAGAGCACAGATATGATGGGAAAAACACATCACTGATAAAACGACCGATCAATACCTGTTCACTTCGTAGGCCAGAGAACTTGGAATGTAGCTGCTGTTCACGTGGAATTCTTCCACGGGAAACAGAAAATTTGAAGAACTAATCAATAAATTCGCTACGGCTATCAGCATACATCCGCCACCAATCCATCGTGCTCGATTACCCTGGAATTATGCCAAATTATTCATAAGCCACGCTATCCATCATTCCTGATTTAGAAATCGAGCGGTTAGTTTTTGGAGCCCGGTGAACCTTGAAAATTCAGGGACCGCTAGACTATAGCAGTTTTAGGTATCGTCGTCTGCTTCGACTTTATTATCACCGATAATGCCGTTCTTATTTTTTGCTAATCGCCATCAGCCGCTGAGCAAACATAACATTCTCATGAGGTTTCGTCTTCAGGCGAAAAGTCGCGTTACTAAATTTGATGAATTTCAAAAATTCATTTTGCAAGGGCAAGCTTCAACCTTATAAGAACAGCCACTATGGTATCCGAACCTGTTTCAGGGGCTTGAGACACCCGGATTCTGGAGAACACGGACCCTGAAGAAGTGGGTGAGAAAGCTAGCCTTGGTTCAGTATGTCCAGCTCTTAGCGCAAGTGATTGCCCTGCTATTTTACCCTGTCAGTTCCCACCCAAAATTAGGGAAAATAAGGGCAACGTGGCAGGTGAACTGGCAGATCATTGATTAACCCAGAATTTGAGCGGAAATCATTGATTTTCTCAGGAATTCGCCTTCAGTTTAGACAAGATCCATTGCTCTTTTTGAAGTGAAGGACTTAGCAACTATGATATTATTAGCACAGGTTTACTCGGGAACTGGCATAACTCGGTAGGACTTTACTCGGAAAACCGCGGGGTTTTGCGAAATCACAGAAATCGTCCGGATTTTGACGGTGTGGAATCATCAGAGGTTAGTGCTCTTCTCCAGGATCACCCACAAAGCACAAGGATTTCGCACTGGTAATATTACTCGCTACATATGTAGATTCAAGTTGTAAAAAACAGTTAAAACCACCGTCTCCTCACTCAGCGCTCAAACAAACACCTTATGTTCATAACTGGTAGTTTGTTAGCGTTCCTTTGCAGAGGTGGTGGATCCAGACGGAATGCCCGGCTATCTCAGACCGAAGAGCATCCTTGTTTTCACAGCAAAGTTCAAAGACACTATCGATCTCTGCCTAACTCTCCGAGAACTGACGCCAAGAGACAGTCGCTAGCCAAGCCACTATGTAATCTACATATTTACCCGTAGGACCAAAAAATAGTGGTTATATATCCGTCCCCTTTGGTCTTTATCCACCCAGCTGCCTGATATGGGTAACTTATTCATCCACGTGTTCATATCATGGCGCATATGGGGTATTTTGGCAAAGGACAACAGGAATTGTCAGTGGAGGTGGTAACGGATCTCTATTGGCCAAAAAACAAGCGGAAAGAATATCTTGCAGCACAGATCCTGCTAATTTTTTGAAAATTTACTTTTAGTTTTTTTTTTTTTGAATTTTCGTCAACGCTTGCTTTGAGAGCAATTAGCCTCCCTCCGTTCCAAGGAATTCCAAAGAACCCTGCTTCAGATGTTTATGTGCACATAGGATACCCGCTGACAAACACCACACCGCAGTATCGATCGACCAACAGCACGTGATTACAATAGAATATGCGGATGCGCAGACAATCAGAGTGCTAAGGCACGGCTGCTGCAGCGCGTGCGAGCGGGTTCTTATCTCAAGACTGCTATGAATCTGCGTGAGACATCATTAACACACTTGCATATTCTAATTTCTCCCACTTATGCTCCTTTTCGGGTACAAAAACCGAATTTTCGAAAAGAAATGAAAATGTAATAAAATGGATAGTAGAATTAAGAAGATATGATTCAAATAATACCTTTCCACCAAAGTAACTGGTAAATACGACTACAGGAATGTAGGCGAAGTCTCCAGCAGAGACCATGGTACCGCTGAGTCGCGAGGGTATTTGGAACTGCTTCTCTATGAATACGACAGCACTGAAAATGTGAAAAACACGGTTACTTTCCCAATAAATTTCAAAGACATTCCTACTTTGGAATTAAGTCGATAATAGTTGAAAAAGTCCTGAATAATTCATAATTTTCGAATATTTTCAGCCACAGGTTTCTCACCATGTGAAAATGGCCCCGATTCGTTGGAAATGACTGAAGGTAACAAAAGTCTTCAAGATGTGTAGATCACAATTAATCCCAAATTCACAATTAAGATCACAATTAATCCCTCGAATCCGTGAAAGAAGGTGAGAGATCAACCCATCAGGGCCGCATCAGGGTCATTGAGATTACCCAGGGTAAAGGCGTTAACACTCGAAAATTTACCAATAGCTAAGACGTGTGTGAACATGCACTAAACTAAACGCAGAATCTTTCACTTTTTTGGTGTTTTTTCTTTCTATTTTCTTTACTTACATGTCTACCCTGGGTAACTATGCATCTAAGCCCAGCTAGTACTTGCTGATCCGGGTAGCGTTAATGTCTTGAAAAGATTTTGAACATCCATATCATGCATATCTTAGGTCAACTTTTGTTTCTGGATCGATCGGGGCGCACTGTCTACCAAACAAGAAAGTTAATAAAATCCCCCATTTTGTTGAAATTCTCAAAATTTCCGGGTTTTCTAACTTTGACGGCAATTATTTCAAATGCCTCTCTCTCTATCAGCCACATCCACCATAGGGATTACCCAGGATTAACGTGCTGACACCTCATAAATTTGCCCATTCTTTACAAAGGCGCCAACGCATTTACCTTGGGTAGTCTCATTGGTGCATCCGAGCCCAGTAGTTTATGGAATTTGATGTTATCAAGGTATGAATATTTGCATAAATTCTTCCACAAAGAAGCTACCTGGTCATATAGAATCCGCCAATGGATTCTAGGAAATACACCGTGCCGAAGACGACGAAAAAACATGCTATCTGAAAATGTGAAAATTAATAGTTATCAAACTATCATGTCAATTCCTGTTCCAGGCTACTATCTTCTGAGGAACCTGTCCATCAGAAATTTTCTGATTTGTTGCCAGAAACATCAACAAAATAAAAAATCGTGGTTATTGATGCCCGAAATGACGTTGAAAAGGTGGATTTTCAGTTTTTGTGGGAAAATTTTTCCGCATTCTCTCGGCAATTTCCACGGCTTCAAGATGAGAGCATGGATAGATCCTACCACACAAGATGGTCCTAGTTTTACTGCTTGGTCAGGATTCAACACAATATATGGTATAGAAATCACCATTTCCAAGTCATGAATTTCAAGAACTTCGCTTAGTGGTCTGGCCTATTCAACGGTACGCTCAGGTTAGAAGAAATTCAAAATAGAAGACTATGACGAAGAAAATGAGAAAGAAAGAGGAAAATTGTAGAAGAAAAAGAGAGAACCATCAAGAAATCCCCGAACGTTTAGGTGAGGAGAAGAGTTTTGAATTGCGCAGCAATCTGATAGAACACTAGAAGGAAGAGGAATTCCTATCCGAAGGGGTTATAGACTGAGCAAAAATTCAATGTCCAGAGGAGATTTTACTCCAGCCTGAGTAGTTCACGGTATGAATACTGTGATAACATTTACCTTATGCTCGATTTTCATTGTGGCCACTACTAGTAACTGAGAGAGCTCCCAGTGTTGTCTCAGTTCAACAGCGACGTGGAGTCAGAAACGGGGACGACAGCAATGGGCGACTGTTTGTGGTGAAGCGCTGCTTATCAGGTGAAGATAGGACGTACCGGCGTTGAGGTCACAAAACGAGTCCAACTTCCGATACGACCATGTGGGAGAGGGTCAGCGGGTGTTGCTCACGGCACTGTTCGACATGGTAGAGCGTGAAAGGTCATCTGAATCCCTGAGGGGTAGAATCGTTCCATGGGAATGCACGCTGGTTGTAGTGAAAATCTAAAACGCCATTCATTGATTTTACAGAGTTTGATTCAAGGTAAATGTGAACTTAAATTGAATATATTTATTCACTGATTCAAAAAAAAATTCTCCATAACGGTGAGCTAATTAGCCTGGACAGCTCTCTCCACTATTGTCTATGCACTGCAGCACTTTTTGAAAGATATATACATAGGATTTCGCGACATTTTCGCGTCTGGGACTAGGAAAATCCGGACCCTCACCATCTGTACAGTGGGCGTCAATGGCGGTGACCCGTCTGCGGCCTCGCAAAGCACGCGGCGCGACCGCGCCGCTCATGATACAATCGTAGCCTTGGTGGCGAATCTGGGTTTCCTTCATAGTTGTTCATCACATTTGAGGGTAACTAATAAGAAAACTAACTGACTGTTAAGAAAACCCCATAATTTGATGTCCCGGAGAGGATTCCTGCGCGGCGCGTTCCCAGTGGCGGACGCAGAAAGTGGGCGGGAGGGGGGTGGGTAAAAAATTGGGGTCTCCGCCGTTTTGGGGACCCAGACGGAAAATAAAATTAATCAAAACATTAAATATAATAATAATTACATAATAAAAATTGTTTAAAAAATATTAATAAAAATAAACAAATGAAAATAAACTAATACAAGATTTTTATTTGTATTGTAAAGTAATTTCAAAAATTTGGCGACCCATTCTCGGGGGGGGGCGCCCCCCCGCCCCTCCCCCTGCGTCCGCCACTGGTGTATGTGTATGTGTTTATGTTCCGAATAGAAATCGCGGAGAGTGAACCGATGCGGACCAAATTTTGCATGCAGGTCCAGGACGGGCTGGCGGAGGTCATAGGCCACTTTCCGCCGGGAACTATTGATTGATTTATCAATTATATCGATTTTATTGATTTTTCGCAACTTTTGCCCTGGGATCGACGCGGACATGTCTACTAGGGTTCTTTAGTATGCCGAACACGAATATGACAAACGTTTAGCACCAGTTCCTCGATTTATTGGTTTTAACGATTTTTTCCCATTTTTGCTCAGGGACGGGCGAGGACGTGTCTAATGGGGTTCACCAATGTGCTGAGCAAGAATATGACAACCTTTTGGACGAGGGCATCGATTTATTGACTTTATCGATTTTTTCCACTCTCGCTTGGGGCGGGCGAGGGCATCTCTACTGGGGTACTCCGGTGTGCTAAGCAAGATTATGACTACTCTCTTCACGAATTTATCAATTAATTGGTTTTATCGATTTTTCTCACTTTCAAGGGGGAGGGGATAACCGAAACGATGATCACTTCAAATCGATGTACATACATACTTGTATCCTGATTATCCGAATGAGCGTGCAAAGCCTGGGGTAGTAAAACTCCCGAGCGAATCCGGGCATGCCGTCTAGTTCTTCATATAAGAGGATACATCAATGGTAAGACATATGAGAAAAAGAAATGAAACAAGAAGACCACCTTGATCCATCAACTGGTGGACACCAAAACTGCCGAGTACGGTTTATGTTTCAGGACAAAAACCTTTCTTTTGAATCTTCTTTTCCTCACCAAAGGGCCTTGAGGCGAGGTGATAGTCGTATCCCGGTTTTCCAATTTCGGTAGTTCCCACATCTAGAGCGTATACAAGTTGCGGAATGCGAGGGTCGGCATAAATCCATTTTCGAGCATGAGCTCTGGGAACTGCTTCCAAGCTATTGAGAAAAGAATGTATAACCGTCAAAATTACTCGTAATGTTACATTAATTAATTACAAATCAAACATCTCCAAACCCTAGTGAATTAACCAGTTCCCGATGATCCATTTGTTGACTGGAATCGCGTCCCCCCAGCCTCAAATTGCGGGAATTCGAGGAAATTCACTATAGCATTAGAAGTTTTGTCATGACTCTCAAATGCCCAATTTGGACATCAGTTATAATATGCTTTCGCGTACTCCAATTTTCGTTAGATTGGTAAAAACTGTGTTGATTGGATCATTCCTGCATGCAATATAAATCGAGACTATTGTCCAAGAACATAGGCTGCACCTGTATTAGGTCTGTGCCAAAGTTTCGTGGCAGTTGCACCCAGTCTTTTCAAAACGCCATAACATGGCTCAAGATTAATTTGTAGCTTTATACAAATCAAAAGGCATCGGCATCATGCAATGTCGTCAACGCGAAAACAAAAAGGATTTTTACATGAATCTGAAATTTAACAGTTCTATACTCCAAAGAGTGGCATGCGTCATTTAACAGTTCTATGCTCCAAAGAGTGGCATACGTCATTTTCCAGTAGGATATGTTCATTAAAAATTTGCAGCGGATGTGAAGACATAAAAGTTGAAATGGTCCAAATGGTTGATTTTCTATACGTGTGCTGACTCTCGCGCGACTTCCAATTCGAGGACTCCTTCCACCTGCGACGGCACCTCCCGGTCTGGATCGCCAGCAAGCTAGGTGCATTGAGCCGACGTCCTCTACCGGTTCAAATGCTCTTCCTTAGCTCGCGTGCCAATTCCATCATGCGCTCTCAAGGGTTACGGTATTTTAATAAGATCGACTGTGCTCTCCGGTACCGTTTTCAAGCAGGCAGCAGTACAAATAGAACCGCCTCGTACCATCTGGCTCTTACACGTCCCTCCCGTACATCGCCATTCGCTCCCATCGATCGCCTGTGCCGCAGTGGTTAGAAGTCCTGCCGATGATGACGATGGTGGTCCGTGCTGTCTCGTAGATGCCCATCCGCCCTAGACGACGCCCCCAGTTGTCCATGTCGAGCAGCTGAAGATTCCGCAGTGCCCCGCTTGTCCGGCAGGCCGGTTTCTAACTTGACCCCTTTCATCTTGTGGTTTAGTTCTTCTAATGTATTAATGTCTATATCATTGGGAATCATGAAGATGACATTTTACTAGCGAACTATCTTGAAAGAGAACGGAGAATACGTTGTGCATCTAGTAATACTGTCCGATTGATAGAAACTAGTTGTGTTGTCAGGCCACGAACAGTAGCCGCAAAGGTTGAATCTGGCAGGCCATGGGTCAGTCGTAATACTAGGTTCGCTAAGCTTCCGCCCGCACCTGCTTGCAGCTTGCCTAGGGTAGTAGGCCTATGACACTTTACCCGCTGGCTTTCGTTAAGCGCCGCGGTTTCTGCCCTGAAAGACCTTATGAGTTCAGGTTAAACCCTCTTTTGCAGCGTCCTTATGATACTACTGACGCCTGGACCAGTAGCGACAATGCGGTTCACACTGCAACACGCTGACACACGTTATGTCGCAATAGTGGGCCCCGCTTGTTCACCAGTGTTGGCGATATTTTCAAGAATTTCTTTTTCACTACATCAAGTAAGGGAGCATTATACTCGACGGTTATTTCACATTTGTTTGGAAGAAATTTCTTGCGAGTGACTTCAGCTGCTGCCTGGGGGGTCAAAGAATTCTTTAAAGAGTGTGGCTATAGCTCGCACATTTTTTTTAGTTATAGAGTTGTGAAAGGTTTCTCCACTTTTTTGAGAACATCAATGGAGTTTAGATTCGCGAACGATCTCCTCCTATTGTCGTCCATGATCCATTTTCTATTAACGATAACAATCACTTTAAAGATAGTGTGTCTTTTCCTATTTGAGCCATCAGCAGATTGTGAATCCGCTCGACATGCTGATTCCGGCGAATCATTAGAACCGACCGTTTATGGTTGCGTTGCTGACGAGCACTGGGCCAAATGCCATGATGGAATAGTCGTCCCTCTTGCTCGTGCTGGCGCTCAACAGGAGCTCGTTAAAGAAAATCACTCGAATTAGTTGACCGTGCATTCTCGCCCCTATTTGAACAACGCCGCAACGCTACGCTTTGGCAAACCCCTGGCGTAATTGCGCAGGGGCCAGGCTATCATATACTCACGCATCCTGGGCACAAACCATGTAGGAGGGATGCGAGAAAGAATTTCTGGTTGAGTGTCTCAATCATTTCTCGACAACCTAATTCATCATAGAACGGCCTTTCAACGCATTTTTCGAAACTGTAGGGAGTCTGTAACAGTTTGCTCAATTGAACTAACGTGTGGAGTCGTTGATCTTATCGGGCGGACACGTCAAAACCTATTGGCCAATGTTGCAACCGTGGCAGACCTCCAGCACACACACGATCCGCTCCGCCGAAGTGGCTCGTGAACCGCACATTGAACCCTCCCAAAAAAAAACAGGGCTATCGTCACTTCTGTGACACTTTCTATACATTTTTGACATTAGCTCGGTGAACACCTGTTGATGTCTACAACGCGCGAGACGAGATGATATTGTCTTTAAGGAACAGCTTGCTGGAATATCTGTAGTCCAAACATCTGCAGACTTGCAGGTGTAGACATTTCATTCGTCGTTCCTCATTCATGCTTAAGCCACTCATCTTCCTAGTCTTTCCAACTTCCTCAATCGAAGTGGCATGGCTGGCAAATGCTCTCGTAACGTCCTGCTTACATTTCATTGAATATGAATCAACCTGCTGTTTCCGGACGCCATTGCAAAGGTCAAATTGCCAACCAGCCAATGGTACATTTTAGAAGCTCTATTCTCCTCTTTGAACAATCGAAAACCCATGAATCTCGATCAATTTGGAAAAAATATCCTCCACAAACGCATTATTGATGCTGTGGGTCCATTCCCTTGTTGATCGTTTGGATTCAAAATCATAGAGCAAAATTTAGCTTACCGCGCATAACATCAATCTTAAACCTAAAACAAAGCAGCGCTGCGACGTAGTTTCGTATCAAAAGTGGTATAGATAGTAGATTATTCAGGCTGCCGACACACATGAAAAACGTTGCAGGATATCTCAACCGCCAGGAGCAAAACTATGTTAAACTGTAAGTTACTGTCAAGTGCCACGGAACTTTTACAAGTACCTAAACGCCAAAAAGCAGATTAGATTCACTGCTTCCCCATTTTTCTCTATCCATAGCCTAATTTAAAAAAATCACAATTTCAGGAACAAGGTGGACTTCTGCAAACAGCGAATGGAATAATCAAGTTTTATGCTTTCTAGAATCTGTTATATAACAGCTATGAAAAACTTTCACGACGTTGATATACACGAAAATGCATGAATTAAACAAGATTTAATCTCTTTCCGCACATAAGAGGAGGATGTGTATGTATTTCAACATGGGAATGCTATATCATCTAATTCGAATCTTTTGCCAGATATTGTAGAAAGTATAGAGGTCTTCGACCAAGATTTCCTTATATAAAGCGTCGCCCAGTAGCAATCCTAGTTTTCTGCCTTCTTTCTACCATCAGAGACATTCTAGGGATTTACATTAGCAAAAAAAAAACATGGGAATAGCTCCAGCTGCGTCTGGATACCTGCCCCCGATCGCACCTTATGTGCTCCTGTCCGTGCCCTTTTGTGCTCCTGTTGGCCGTGACCAGTAGGACGCAGCGGACGGAAATAGGGTCTATGCAATCACTGTCATGACAACAACCATAAGACAAATTTTTATGTAATATACTACGGTTGAGTTTTTATTCCGTGTCTTATCTTTCCATTAACCACCAAGAAAGGCTTTGCTAGATCACCTGAAAATGCTCACAATCAGATGAACTTCCACGTGGTCGCTATCTTTTTGATCCTACTGTCATCCGTCTGCGCCTCGTTCATTCCATACTTCGGTGAGAATCAACGGAAACCAAGACTGAACTTTGGGCCAACCCTCAACGACATAGAAAAACGAAATGCGTGGATTTTGCGGGAGATGCAGATGTGGAAGTAAGATGATTTTCGTATAGAAACCTGCATCGGGTAAAAGTGGGTGGGTTCACCGGCGCTCTAAACACCTGAATTGCTGAGTATCAACTTTGTCGATTTTCACTACTCTTTCACTATGCTTACGTGGAGGTCTGCTAGGACATGTCTATGATGATAATCATGCAAACATTGATTTATTGATTTTCTCGACCATTAATAAACGAGCTTAAAGGAATCCTTTAATTCTCTAGGCACAAATGTGGCGAGCATTTGTGTTTCTTCATGTTTTCCTTCTTTTCGGTTTTCAATTTACTGACACGAGCAACTTCATTCGGTCGCGGATCGGCGAAAAAATGTCATTGGAGAGCAAAAAAATGTCGACCACCGAAATGATTAGCATTTTCAATAATATATTATTATTAGCAATTTAGTTATGAACTACGACAGCGGGCTTAGCCTATTTGGTATTTATGTATGTACATAAATATGCACCAGTACATAGATAAAAATCCAAAAATTCCTGTGTGTGAAATGTAAATTGGCAGTACATATGACGACCAGCTACAATATGTATTTGTGAAAATGGAGAAGACCATGGATCGTTGTAAAGTGGAAACAGGTGGTTAAAGATAATCTACAATGAAACAAGTCGATTCGCATATTCATGAAGGTGTTATTAATAGATTGAAAATTCTCTAAACAACAGTAATAGAGCGCGTTTATCCGACTGGCGAAAGTCTATTGGATAGGGACTCTTTTAATGTCCGCGAAGGATATCAACCCAAAGAGCTCCAGTGCGGCGAATAGAATTACTTCTCTGACACGGAAGCGATACACATGTACGAGGGTGGGTTGAAAAGTTTCCGGAATGACCATAATATAGTTGCTGTTTTCCGAACATTTTTATGGCATTGTATTGATAAGTCCCTCATATGAAAACACTAAGAATGTCAAGTCGATCTGACAAAGAGTCCGTTTCTGACAAGCAGTTTAATCCAAGCAACTTGGAATGCACTCAGCTATCGATAGAGACGGAGTTCAGGCGGTCACAATATCGTTTTATTTGGACGGGAAAACGGAAAGGAAATCAAATCGCATTAGCATGCCGGTGACACCACACCATCCTCTTCATTTCCCAAACTTAGTTTTTAGGTTTGGAAAGTAGAGCGTAGCTACACGCGAACAGAAAGTGAACCAAGCGCAGAACGTTGAAGAAAGGCCACTGTTCTAAAAATTATATATAAAATGCCTGACACCGTCTTTGCGGGTGGCAATCAAAGCTGCACGAAATCGAGAAGCTTCTGGTCATCCCTTATGTACAGTAAGTCTTTATTTCACAAGAGATAATAAGTCTAGAAAACTTTTTGAAAAGGCGGTGCCGCATTTCCACAATCCTAAAAAGGACATATTCCAACGAGAAACTTTGCCTCCTGTTTTGAACACTTACCTTGGACTGGAAAAGGAAGCCATAGCTGAAAATGAAGCCAAGATTTAGTACTACGCTCTGGGTATATGACAATGCTCGAAACTTCGAATGAGACCACAAAATAGGGTCCGAAGAAGGAAAGGTCCATTTATTGCCGTGCAGTGGTGGTGGTACCTGTTTTTGCTTCCGCCGAGGGAATTTCGCTAAATATCGGAGAAGGTGTTACTTTGTCATATTGACCAAGATTTTTGAAAGAATTTGAAATGGGAATTCTAGCGAAGTGCCCTTGTCTGCTCAAGCAAAACACCTTTGCATCTGCATGACAGTGTGACCGTTTTAAAAATACCGATGCCTCGGCGGAAACCTGTGAGTATCGAGTTCGAAACTTCTCCCTGTCAGCTTATCTTTCTTTATTGACTTCATCGTACTCCTGCTCGTCTATGGAAATCAAATTTCTTCTGTCTAAGGAAAGATTATGGTTATGCGACGAGCGAATTTTAGCTGTAGACGGTTATTTTGTCTGCTTCACAGAAGGGGATTGTAGGGAAAGAACGGATGGCATGGAAGAGATCGGACCAAATGCGTTGAGCTCCCATGGGAATGGGCAAAAATATGAGCTATTGAGTGCATGTGATTTCTTTCGTTTTTATTGTCATTCCGGAAACTTTTCAACCCGCCCTCGTACATTTACCATTGGACACCCTTCGATCCGTCTTGTTTTGCCAGGCGGGCAAAGTGGCCGAAACAGTCAGCAGCAGCCTGAGCTAGGAATCATGAAGGCAAAAACAAGCGAAATCAGGCCAGCAAAACAACTTCTGCATCCTGGGTCTCTCAGCATTACACTGCCTATGGGACAGCCAATCACCCTAACCATCGTTTGTATGCTTAGCCTTTGATGAATCCCACCCCTGGGTCTCCATTCACCCATGTCACATGTGGAGTCTGCACTTTACATAATGTAATACATCCTTTACCCATTTCAGTTAGGACCCATCTGCAATTCTATCCTCTCCTCTCGAATCATCAGCAATCATTTATAAGTTTGGGACCCTTCATAGCGTCGCTCTACGATATTTCTGCGATCATCGTAGGAAAACGGAGTTACATCGCCCGATCCTAGGACCTATTACGTTTGCGGAAAACTTCTCTCCAAAACCGATCGAAAATTTCATATATTTGGGAACCTCGCCATTATTCGACCTGCTGGTGTTTTTATGCATGTTTCGTCCGTTCCACTGCAAATTCTATCCTCAAAACACCAGCACTTTTCGAACACGTCCTCTCTCACTTAACCAACCCTCTTATCTCCAGAAAATGACGTCACTACTGTGATTCTCCACTTGCGTGCGCACTATTCTAGACATAGTTCCATATGCTCCATAACTATTTTGAGAGATCAATAATTGCATTCTCTGTTGTTCAAAATGTTGAAGAACGATCTTTTCAGACCAGTGACAGATGAGGATAGAAAGCTTTTCGGTTTCTGAAACCCATGAGTATCCACTGAAGTCGATCGTCAAGCCGCTGATATGCTCCTGTTACTCGGGTGGAGGAAATAAAGCGTGATCCACCGAATAATTTGCGCAGCACATCAAATATGTATACTGACTAGTGGCGGATGAGGACCCCCCCACTCCTAGAGTGAAGTCGCCAAATTTTTGAGGACAATGAGTAAGGTTAACGTTACGATGCATTTGGGGAGTGTCGCATGGCCATTAACTGATAGGCAATGCATTAGGCGAATCTTTGTGCTTGGCGATACATTTCACAGAACCTGTTTGCATAAATCGTTGGCAAGCTTGTATGCAAAAGAGACACTGCAAATGTATCGTTGACACATTTTCAGAGTTCCTTCTCTCATACACACGTGTGAATACACGATTAGCGTAACCAGCCCGTGTTGTCTAAACATTTCTCTTTCCGCTCCTATTGATGAAGAGATTTGTTTGCGATTATCAAACCAAGTACAAGATACGGCTAGGTGTGTTGCAGAGAGAAGCAGAGAAACTAATTGATGGGGAACCACCAAGGATGAGGGATGCATCAGCGCGCATTACAGGGTAGGTTGCTAGAAACGAATCCGCAGTTGTGTGGGGATGGACAATCAGTCAGCAGCAGGGGAAAAATCAGTAGGTGAACTTGATTTCATGGCTTTCATCATCAATTTTATATTTTTAAATTTCATCGTCTGATGTTAGAATAGGCACTCAATTTTGTTTTTGGAATTCTGCCCAACAAATGAGCAGAATGAAGGAAACTCTGGCTGCTCAACCTACATGCTTTTCCCTGGCTGCCCAAGAATGCGTCCGCCATTGACTGTCATTGACTTCTGCGCAGCTTTTGAACAAGAAACCGGCGCTATGTGCACTTCATAGCAGTTGAAGAAAGAAAGTGACGCTTTCTTAGGTATCTATCCGACTGTTTTTTTTCTTCTCACCAGAGTTCTGCACAAGCAGGGGCAGAAAAAAATTGCGAAGTCCCCGTTGACCTAGCGAGAAACCTACGAAGCCCCCACAGTGCACTCTAAACAAACAAGGTAAAACATGTTTTCGTGAAGAACATTGGTCTCGTGTTCTCAATGTAAACTGACAAGTCCACAAGAGTTATATAACAGGTGTTAACATAATTTGCGGTGGAGCACGTCAACATGCTAGCACCGCGGTATGGTTTTTTTTTAGAATTTGTAGCAAAAATCAAGAAATAGATGGAGATTTTAAAGGTTTCTGCAACTAGTTTGATAGAAAATACCTTCTGAATCAAAACATGTGAATAGAATTGGAAATAATTGATTCTGGAAAACACTATTTGAAGAAGTTACGTCGAAGTAGTGCACAACACCGCTTTTTGAAGTTTTGAACCCTAAATTTTAGGGTTAGGGTTTAGAGAATTCTGAAGTATTGTCTTCGCTCAAAATCAGTCAATTGCAATTCCCTTTCGCAGTTGGAGGAAGAGTAGTATCTGTAATCTTACAGCCAAGTTTGAGCACCATCCGTTCAGTATCAACGGTGTTGTGGATACTGCCAGGTACTACATATTTCAGTTGTAACTCCTATCAGAATCAATTAAATCCAATTCTCTCTCTGATATAAGTAGAGCATCGCCAATTGCAAATTAATGCTTGCTCTCCGCAAGATCCGTGCAGAACTGGTCCTTTTACGAGCGCTGACAACGGGCAACTTTAATTTTCGATACTAGGCTTTTTGAGCGCCCACGCTTCTTACTTAGGGTACTTACCACAAAATGTTTCCGTTTCCAAGTCCTCCCATAATTTGCGCGGTAATACAGCGAATGTAGCATGTAAAGAAAATAAATTCCAAGTGACACTGCGACATCCACTTCCCTTTAAAGGCAGCACCCACGATAATTTTCATGTCGAAAATTTTAAATGTTTTGTGGTTTGAACGATAGTCCCAGTAGTTCGACGCAAGTTGCAACACCGAAGGCATCCAAATTCTTGAGATATAACAAGTTAAACATGGGATCCAGGGATCCCCAGGCGAGTTGTGGCGGATTGCCAATCAGCTGTTTTCTGCCCCAATCTGTCAACTTTCCAGTGGTAACGCCTGTTTCTAATGCTCATTTCAAAAACTTCCCTACTGTAATAATCTGTGTCCCTCTATTTAGATCCTCTTAATTGTTATTCGACCATATCATCCCTTGTTTTACTCAGAATTGTCAGATTTTTCCGTATGGTATGAATTTCAGTTTTTTCGCTCTTTACACTTAACCTTGAGTTTTCTTTCTTTTCATGAGGAATGATTCTGCAGTGGACATTCTAATTCCTTATCGTTTCTGTTTTTTCTTCTTCAGAAAAGCTGCAGAATTAGTCATATATTCATTTGCGCTAAGAAATTTGTCGACAACAAAGGCAGCGTTATCGACTTTCTTGATCTACTCTATCCGCGAAACTCGGCCACTTTGATATGAAGCAATGAATTGGTAATATCCAAAACCGTTTCACCGTTCTGGAACAAATGAACACTTTATCTATGTTCCTCTTAGCCAAATACCCAAGATTGCATCGAAACCTGGATAACGAATTTTATCGTAGGTGCTGCCTTTAATCCTACACCTTTTCCTCTAGCAAAAGCAATGGATGATTTGAAATTGGGACTTGAGAAAAGATTCGTCATTCAAAGAAGTTAAATACGTCAAATGATATGTTCAACAAACGGGTGATCTTCTATACAATGACACATACATATTTACTTCTACTAATGAATCATAACGCACTGCTGATAACAAAGGCATCCGCATAATAAACAATTCCTCTTTTGTAGGTATCGTATAAAAGTTGCATGTTCGCAAGTAAACAGCACCAGTCACGAAGGCTAACTTGTAAAAACAACTAGAAAATACGTATGGGAGATGGGTAGGCATCAGAGACGTGCATTACAGAATTTTCAAATTTCGTCAATCCGTCACCTAATTGGGTGTTACGGACACGTCGCTCCGCTCCTCGAAACTGAAACTGTAGTGGCCAGACTCATTATAAGGCCGCTCCCCGCGGCCAATGGTTGTTGTTGCGGCATTGCGATGCGCGCCGTAGTGGCGACGTAGCGTTTGGGTCCGGTCGAAAAATGGGCGTGGCTAACGATGCCCCGTGGATACACACGCTCTGCGCCAGCGGTAAGTGACAGCCAGGCGGATGAGAACACATGTTCTGAGCGTTGTAAAATCGAAAAAAAAGTCAAATAAATCACTGAAGTCACAGTTCACTGTTTACTTACCAATACTTGAACTGCACAAACTCTTAGGACTCGGAGGCACCACTCATTCATTTCGGATCTTTTCTAGATCGCCATCTTTTCTAGCGAACAGAATTGCAAGCAAACATTGGACCGTAAATTCAACTTTCTTTTATTTTTTGGTTTAATAACGTTAAGAACATGTGCTCTCATACGTTCGCAAGAGCCTGCCTGGCTGTCACTTACCGCTGGCGCAGAGCGGGTGTACCCACGGGGCATCGTTAGCCACGCCCATTTTTCGACGGGACCCAAACGCCCTCCCACCGCGCCGTTGTAGCAAGCATGGTCGCCCTCCCTCCATAGGCTCCGCCCACCCTCCGAAACGGCACGTGCATATAAGGGGTGCTCTCGCCAGTTGATTTCCTCGCTCGGTAGATGAGAGTTCGATAGGAGTCGATCGATAAAGGATGGAAGTTCATGGACCCTAGTTCGGAAGTTCGTGTCCTGCACGGCATCGATTGATATCTGTTCGTAGGTTGATGCGTTGCTGTAGTTCACCACAGACCCAAACCAGCGCTCTGGCTCGACGATTTAGTACTTGAAAATTTCAAGCACATGCTACTTTTACAGTGACAAATTCGATGATTAAAGCAATGTACCTCGATGGTCACAGTAATACTACAGTACTCAGACTGATGACATGTCTTTCCAGAGTGTAAATGCAATTGATTGTTACTCCAAATAATAATGATACTGAATGAACATCTGCCAGAACTGAATGCTAACGTTTAAGATGACAACTCCACATATACATCAATACAACGGCTATTGAGCGATTTAAGGGCAACTGTGTATGCAGTCGCATTCTTAGATAACAAATATGGGGTAAAACTCTATTCATTGCATTTTAAGTGAATGGAGTTTTTCTCGAAAGAGCTCGAGAAATGTACAGCATTAATGTTCAACAACAATCGTGTAGTGAGTCATGACAGAAAGGAAATGCCATATCAAGAAATGACTAGTAGAGCAAAGCTGAAATCTTTCAAAACTTGGAAAACAGCAAAATAAACACATGAGAATACAATTACTGTAGGAAGAGATCCGTTGTGAACAAACGATTTGACCATTCTCAAGGAAGTTGCTGAACACGCAGAAGATCAGGTAGGATATTATTATCACGAGACCTGTAAAAAGCTGCTTCTACATATAAGCATTCTCTCATAGCCCAAGCTGTGATTAGGAAATAAAACAAATTACGAAACTGTAATTCAAATTGACATGTGCGTGAAAAGGGTTAACTGGCCAGTGTAAGCTCCACGTTGAGGTTAGTTCCTAACGTTATCCTTGCGGCGCATGCATCACTGAGATTACATACAACACACCCCAAATTTAGTTAGCACATGCGTCACCACGTTTATCCTACTTAATCTCAGCGATGCGTCCTGTTCACTCCGTACTGCCATGAAACTTTTGCTACTGACCAGTTTAACCTTGTTCCTTTTCTCCTTTTTGATTGTCGCTACCCTAGTGCATAATATCCAATGCATATTCTGCTTGCTGTGATGATACATCTTTGTGCTGTATGCAATAGATGAATAGATAACTAACTAACTAACTAACTAACTAAATAAATAAATAAATAAATAAATAAATAAATGAATAAGTAAATAAATAAATGTGCGATTTCTGAAGGCGTGCGATGCGCCGCCACACAATTCGAGATTTGTTCCTGCTTTGCACTTTGCACGTTGCGGATGAGAAAGATAAAGCCGATGGGAGGGTTAGCAAGGTTTCCAGCAGCACAACTCACCAAACAGTTTGTCCATTCTCCATCGAGATAGAGCAATGGCAAAAACCAGGAAGACTAGCATCATAAGAAGCATTCCGACACTGCAGAAGAGTCCGTTGGAAATCACCGCCACTAATAGTATATGTGTATATTAGCAAGAACTACTCACTGTACCACTCAAGAGCAGAGCGTATAAAGTCCGAAAGGAACGGGTATATGCCAGATGTGTTCTACCGCCACAGCTAAATTTACTGGATGCAGGTCCAGAACAGCTATTGTGAACTACTACATATTATTCAGTAATGTAGACAGTAAACATATAAGTTGGGAAATCACCATTTCCCAAGTGGAATAATGAAACCAGGAAATACAGCAGCCATGGAATGGAAGCCTGGAAATTAACGAAATCTGTTGATGCTCGGGCAAACTTTAAAAAATGGAAAGATCTCACCCCACGCAAATGTCGAAAAGGTTGCTTCCGATTGAGCTCGACACAACCATGTCACCCAGGCCTTTGCGAGCCACAATCACATTGTAACACAAAATCTCTTAGTCTGACCACCATTTGAGCAAAATGAGTACTCCTTCCAGAACTCTTTAGGGATGAATTATTACATAAATATACCTTGTAATGAGATCTGGTATCTTGTGCCAGCTGCAAGTGTTGTAAGGCCCATAATCTGCAACAGAACAGTTAGTGAAAAAGCTACAGTGGCGGCCACATATTTAGCACACTGCCAATTTTAGGCGATCAACTGATGAAAATATAAAATCTGTATCTCAGGATTAGAACGAATATCATGACAATATTTGAGGCTATGATGAGGTGTAGTGTTCTCCTTCTTGCCTCAACTTTGTTGCTCCGGGAAATGTTTCTGGATGGAATTGCACGCATTCTACGCATTAAGAGCTCAAAATACAGTGTGCGTTGCCTGTTAACAACATGAATCGGAAAAAAAATCCACTGCTGGAAATGCATAGTTTATCCTTGGAATCACCGTGAATCCATTTTTTGCTATTTTTCAACGCCTGTTGACAATTCTCGATCTCCTCTCCGGTGACAAACTGCTCATCGAAATTACTATAGCAAAACACGCATTTATATCGAGAATAAAATCGCATTGCATTCACGGTGATCCCAGGGATAAACTATGCTTTTCCAGCAGTGGATTTTTTTTCCGATTTATGTTTTTAACAGGCAAACAGACACTCACAGGAAAATTCCGAGGCTTGCTTTACTAGCAAGATTCATTAAAATAAAATTTTCGACGAAATTGGCGGTTCGTTTCTGTCTCTGGGTCGAGCCGGTGCGTAGAGTCCAGTAAAAGCGTTTATAGAGAAATGTTGAAGGAAAACATGCTCAATCTGAATCAGCACTCCTTTTCCTTCCATAGCGAGATACAAAAATTTCACACGGATTTTCTGTCGCACCCGGTCCGGGCGTCGGTGGTAGCACCCGAACCGAGTACGGCAAAAGAGGGTTTTACCCGAACCCACAAGGCTACTTTAGGGTAGACCGCAGCGCACAGTACAGTGGACTCGCGAGCCAGCGGGCAAAGTGTAAGAGGCCTACTACCCTAGGCGAGCGGCAAGCGGGCGCGAGCGAGAGCTTAGCGTACTTAGCGTAGAACTACTTAACCTAAGCCGAGCCCGGCCCCGACCTTACGGTCGTAGTCCGAGGCCCAGCGCCTAACTAGTTTCATCAAGCGGATATAACCAGATATCTTCAATCTTCCACAACTCCAAATCCTTCTGATCTTACACAGGATAAATAGCCACCTTCATATTCCCCACTATACTCACACATCAATACAATAGAAAATACTAAACCACAAGATGGAACAGGGTCAAGTTATAAACCGGCCTGGGTGGACACGCGCAGCGACTGGCAGGATCGTGACGAAGGCTCAACGGATCTTCTGGAGCGTGACTTGCGATCGAGGCATCCATCATCATCGAACAGCAGGACGGCGACCAGCATCTTCGGTGGAACCATGGCTCATCGTAGCGGAGTTGATCGGATGACGGCGGAGACGCGAATGAACCCATGAGAACGCGAGGGCGCTATTTATACTGCTGCCGCGTGGGAACGGTACCCGAGGGCACGAGCGGTCTTGAGAAAGTACCGTATCCCGTGAGAGCGCCGATGGAAGTGACGCGCACGCGCAACGCAGTGTATTTGAACCGGTGTAGGACGTCGGTTCACACTGCGAAGCGATTCCGACCGGGATGGAGACGTCGGTCGAAGGAGTCCTCGAATGGAAGTCGTGCGAGAGTCACGACACTCCGGGCGGCCAGAAGATGAAACGACGCCGGAACGGACGAAGTGACGGAGTTGTTTCATGACGACTTCGAACGACGCGGATCTTCTTTCTTCTTTCTTCTTTTGCGCTTTGCGTGTCCCTTACTTACGAGTCAGGAATATACAACACCTACGAGTTAAAAACCCTAAGTGTTGTAGCGCGGTTACCTACTTGAAGTGGGCCTACTATTGTTTGACGTTTTTGCATNGTTCACACTGCGAAGCGATTCCGACCGGGATGGAGACGTCGGTCGAAGGAGTCCTCGAATGGAAGTCGTGCGAGAGTCACGACATTTTCAGAAAACCGACGAAATTCAACTTTTATTTTTTAATCCAGCTTGAACCGACTCCGGTCCCGTGGTAAGCAACAGGAAGGAAGCCCGCATAGTGCCTCAACACATACTCGAACCTCGTTTTGATTGCTCATAATAAGGCTGAGAAATGCAAAAAAATTCTGTTGGCCAAAATCGTGGGTGTGCTATTAGATATGAAATTTAAAAAAATTAAAATATAAAATAAAACTATAATAAATATGTGGCCTCCACTGTATACGTATAGTACTTTAAAAAAATCTCAATTTATTATGGTGTACAGTGTCAATTCATGCACAATACATATATATGCTATAGATATGGTTTTCTGGTCTTTTTCTTCAAAGATAACGCTCATCAAAAGTTTCTGTCACATTAAGAGATTCTCCAGGGACGCAGAACTCAGATTCAGTGCTGAATTCCTGCGAAACAATAGGAATGCCAGAAATATTGAGGTGTTGTTTTCCACACGTTTTATGGTATGCATCAGGATGGTGTTCTATGGACATCCCTGGATCCTAACACGGGGAGGTATGGCCAGCCACACTCTGTGCAGTTGGCCAAAGGTCAGTGAGATGTGAAACTTGCTTGTCAGACCATGAGATCAGCTTGTGACCTTCTCTTTCACGCCAGTGTTTTTGGGTACAACTTGTTTAAAAAAAAAAGTCGGATAGGGAGCCCGAGATGCACGGCAGGACCCAAACCAAGGACGCAGAAGTCATGGTTCATGTAAGAATGCCTAGTAGGTCTCGCCAATCTTCTCATGCGCAACCTGTACTCCATATGACATTTTTTTTATCGAAGACAGACTGTAAGTAAGCAGATTTTTTATCCTATCCACAAATGCGTTGCATCGTCTAATATCAAACCCGTAGGATCAAATTTGTTTAATCAGACATCCGGTCAGCTTTAGTCTCCAAAGGTTAAGCTCGCTCTTTTATCAACTTCTCTTGCTTTCCATATACGGGTCGAATGGGAATCAGATGACAACCGAATAGTAACCAAACAGCAACCGAATATAACTTCAACGCCATCCCAACCCCACCCATTTTAGAAATTGAAGCTGAATAGACATGCGACTAGAATTAGTTGAATGCCTGAGTATTTTTCACAGTAGACTCCTTTGAGGACATTCTCTAAGACCCAACGGAATTGTTTTCCCCCCTTATTCTCCTCGTTCAGGCACGAGATGAATGCATCCACAACTAATCCATGGTTTTTTATTTTCCTTTTTTTTCATTTCATCTGAACTAGCGGAGAAAGCCGACCTCTGTAGGATCAGCGAATGTCTCGTACTTGATGATGGTGTTCGCCCACCAAATCATCAAGTACGGAAACAATGCAATCCATAGCACTGATCCTCAAAATGTATACGTAACGTCACTTTTGTGACAATACGTATACATTTCTGAGATCAGCATGGTGAACATGTATTGATGTCTACAACACGCGAGATGTGATAACACTGTCTTTAAGGAACTGCTTGCTGGAATATATTAGATCGTTGCAAAATCGATGTCGGATTTCGACAGTTGACTTTGAATTGCCGTAACTTGGCAAAAACTGAATTTTAGTCCATAACTCTGAGGCACGTGTCTCCAATACTAGATGACTTGGGTCAACACTGGGCTGCCACTTTGCTGACAAGAGAAGGATACTTGGTGGTCGTGGCCATTCGTGATGAGTTGTGTACTACCATTTGCAGTTTTTGACGCTGATCTCGAATCCGTAGCCCAAATTTCCTGCGGAGTTCTGCATAGTGCGTTATGGTAGCTGCATTATCGTCCTAAAATATGAAGCGCTTCTAGAGGAAACAAGGGCCTTGCTAATGTGCTGCGGATGCAGCCGCCGTACCTTAATTTAAGCTCGTATATGAGAACAGTATTCAAAGTCAGTGACTGCTCACTCATGGTCCTCGCGTGCGAGGTTAAATTGGGGTGAGGCAGCTGTATCGGCAACTCACTGACAAGAACCATGTTTTCTTCGAAACTAGTCAACAGTTTGAAGACACTGAATCAGCTACCAAGCTGAGCTTGGGGCTCATACAACAGTACGCTATATTACATGTGCACGGGAAGAAATATGTGTAACTCACTAGGCAGAACACAGCAGAAAATTTGGGTTACGGATTCGAGATCAGCATCGAAAACTGCATGTAGTAGCACACATCCCATCACGAATGGCCACGGCCACCAAGTATCCTTTCCTTGTGAGCATTCCCTCCTGCATAGGTTTGTAATATTTCGTGTCTGAGTCACTCTCTCACTACTGAGCTCGAATTCACGGAACAGTTTGAGACGAATTTTAGAGGACGAATACATTTTGATTCACCTTCAAAAACCACAACGGAAGTGGATAGATCTCAATAAAGATAAACCAGCCTGATCGTCCGGCTGACGCCGGACTCTCAGGCTTCTTTTCGTGCTAGCTTTGCTCGCGTCGCCTTCATGTGGCATCTTCCTTACGCCACAGCGGCCATTCCTCATGCCTGAAAACTCCAGTTTTTTGCACCGTCGAGCTTTCTGGCTCAGAGGCGCCCTTTCCACTGCTGTGCAACAGTAGCGTGACGTCTATAGATTTCGTGCAGGACCGGTGGACCTGGTTTCAGGCGTTTCATCGCACCCTTATCACTCCTTGGACTCATCTCCAGAGGTTTTCCCACATTAGGACGCAGGCGCACCCTTATCACATNTAGGTCTTTTTCGTTTTTGGTGGCTGGTTCTCGTGCACAGACACACACACACACATGAAGTGCCAATTAATAAGAAGTAAGATAGTCACAGCAGTCGGTTGCTCATGTGGATGAGAATGAAGTTACGAAAATCAGAGAGTCACAGCAGTCGGTTGCTCATGTGAATGAGAAAAAAGGTAAGAAAATCATGGTGTTTTGATATTTAAAAAAACAGCCTGGTCGTCAAGCTAACGCCGGACTTCCAGGCTTCTTTTGATGCGCGCTTCGCTCGTGTTGCCCCCATGTGACACCTCCCTCAGACCACGGAGTCCATTCCTCAATTATCAAAACTCCCGTTTTTCGCACTCTCGAGCTTTCCGACTTCGAGGCGCCCTCTCCACAGCTGTGCGAGAATCAAGCGACGTCTCTCCTTATATAGGACCGTTGGGCCTGTGTCCATGCGTTNGTTGCCGCAAAAGTGGACCCTTTGCTTAGCATTATCACCCCTTTTGAGCGCCGGCCCAGCCCTGCAGCGTCACCCCTCCTCCGTCGTCCATCTTCGCCTTCCTGGTCTTTCCTCTTCGATATAAAGACAACCTACCCGGCCCATCCCTTTTATACTGTCTAGGCTTATCTCATTCATTCCAACCGTGGTAAACACAACGGTCGGCCATTAAGAGAACTTAACATGTTTGAACATGGNTTTGGACGCCGGCGCCCTCTCATCCCATCGTTGGGCCCGTTTTCAG
This sequence comes from Ancylostoma ceylanicum, assembly GCA_000688135.1. Classification (NCBI taxonomy): domain Eukaryota; kingdom Metazoa; phylum Nematoda; class Chromadorea; order Rhabditida; family Ancylostomatidae; genus Ancylostoma; species Ancylostoma ceylanicum. Next base: position 41,571 of record JARK01000290.1, on the reverse strand, counting down.
GCTTCCACCCGATTTCTGGACGCCGGCGTCGTGCTCACCCCTCATCCATGACCTTCTTCGCCTTCCTGGCTGCTTCTATTCGATATAAAGACATTCTACCCGGGTCATCCCTTTTATACGGTCTTGTAATCGTAGGCTTATCTCATTCATTCCAACTATGGTAAACACAACGGTCGGCCATTATAAGAACTTAACATGTCTGAACATGACTAAAGTGGCCCGAAACACCTGTAAATAAAGGTAAAAATCGAAATTTACCACATTTTCGTACATAACTCGACGGGCTGAACACGATGGTGTCGTTAGTTTTTGGCGACGGGGCCTGGTTCTCGTGCACAGACACACACACACACACACATGAACTGCCAATTAAGAAGAATTAAGATAGGCAGAAAAAGCGAGAAATGGGNACCACATTTTCGTACATAACTCGACGGGCTGAACACGATGGTGTCGTTAGTTTTTGGCGACGGGGCCTGGTTCTCGTGCACAGACACACACACACACACACATGAACTGCCAATTAAGAAGAAGTAAGATATTAATTTTGATAATAAATAATAAATCACCAATATTTAAAAAATAATAATAAAAATAAACAAATAAAAATAAACTAATAAAAGATTTTTATATGTATTGTAAAGCAATTTCAAAAATTTGGCAACCCATTCTCGGGGGGGGGGGCCCCCCCCCCCCTGCGTCCGCCACTGACAGGTACTAGTTTCCTTCTTTCGCATTGTAGACTTCGTTCTAGTTTTCTTCACGCAATGTTTCTCAAATAAATTAATGACGATTCCTCAGAACGACACTACTCTGTTTGATAGTTTTTGCCTGACTAAAACTCGTCTGAAAACTTTCTTTGAAGGTGAGATTCTGAGAAAATAGCATTGGCTAGAGACTTCCGAACATTCTATTATTGAAGCAATTTCTGAAGATTTTTCCGTTCTGTTAGCACGTTACAATAACGAAGTTGAATGAAATTTTGACCTCGTAACATACTTTTGGAATATGTTGTATCTAAAGTAGGTGTAGTGGTGTTAATGACGATCGCAAGAGGGTGGCGCCGCATGCACTGCACCCATGAGTCATCAGAGCTTTTAAAATCACTTGGTGAAACAAAATGTGAAAATCTGTAGTGGGTGATTTTCAAAACCGCTGGTTAATATACATTTCCCAATAGATATCTAGAAGTAACTTTTCAAGTTTTCTTTTTATGAACTGCTTTGCTCATTAGATTTTGTCCGCTTGGGATCTCTTTTGAGGCAGAGCCTACAGCGTTTCAATTTTCATTTGAGCCATAGATTCTCTTCCTCCAAATGTCAAACCACTAGCATATTTTAGCGGGTTTCGGGACCACCAACATTAAAGAATATAGAAAATAATCCCTCAAACTCACGTTTATCATCGAAAATGAGTACAGTACCATAACAAAACCAATGGATCTATCAAAAAGTTTGAAATACTTAATGATATCAGGCACTAACAGAAACATGACTGCATTAGCGATTGAGAGCCCTACGAATATAAAGGATGACACAGGTGCACTTGAAAAATGAAGCAAAACACGGACCGACTGTTATAGTGCAACGTCTTAGGCCGCGAAGCTGAGAGGAGCCAAATCCAGGAGCTTGCATTTTTCCCATCTTCGCAGTTTGCTGGAAATTCAATCAAACTTTTACTTTCACACACAGAGATTTTATCTGCAAATACACCTTGCTTAGTTTGACTATCACTAATACGTAAATGAATGCTGAGATGAGAATACAAATTATTCTTAGAAGTGATATGTAATCGAAAAATCCTGGTGTTACTGCAGTAGGAGTTCGACAAAATGAGGACACCATGGTACTGTCCTGCAGTGCCAACAAAGCATTCGTAGTTGAAGCAATGAAGACAAAAACATATGGACCTAAAGAGAAATTTCATTCGTCCCCAACCCTTGCGACGTAGACGCTTACCTGCGGATAGGAATATGTTGTAACGAAAGTCAAACTTGAGGTATCTCGTTGGAATTGTAATGGCAAGCAGACGATCAATAGCAACAGTAAGTGTCTGGATTGCCTAAATAGTGCAACAATGAGGTGGATCCTTCAGTATCCCATTTTGCTAAACACATCCTAGACCCGTTTCAAAAGTACTGGAAACGACTCAGGAATTGCGATGTGCTACATAATCGTTATCTTATTATCTTAATATCCGTCTGGCACTGCGTACATTTTTCCCGTTGGAAATCACTCGATGATTCACTTCTTAACTCCTAGTTCACGTCGCATTTGTTAGCAACAGCAACGCGACAATTTCTTCAAGGTATCACATTATGGCGGCTGTCTACGCCATGGCATCGCGATGAAGTAGAAACACATCCTAGGTTCACAATATCCCGGCAATAACGAGAGATGATGGGATATCACCAAGTGTTGAAATCTTATGTTTGCATAATTACTCAAGCCAAAACATAGAACACTGAAACACAAACGATAAAAGTGACGTCTGACAATAAAACGAGTTTGTCAAAGGAAGACGGGCAGTGAATAAACAACCTAAGTAGTTTGCTCCTGTTAAGGCTTATATCAGCGAGTGCACGCAATCGAGGGACGAGAAACTTACCTATGCACCACGAAATGATAGTGGTCACGTGGTACAATTCACCCGACAAACGGTCGAATAAACGCGAACCTGTAACTGATAAGCCATGGTGATCAAATGTACATTGTATTGAGTTGCGCATTTCCATCGGGGAATTTCAGGAATCTCTGAAATACGTGTGTATGTATGGTGCATTAAAACATCTTCATCCTCATATGAAAAGAGTGGCCAATGAGTGTCGGTGGAGGTAACGAATTTGAGAACTCGAACAAGGAGAGAGATAGAGAAATGCGCTTGGGTCAACAAGTGCAATGCGCTTGGGTCAACATATTTCGCTGGCATAGCTGGTCATACCGATGGCTGTTTTGTATTCTCCACTGAAAAAAAATAGGCGTAGTTACAAAGCTCCAGAAAGCGATCTCAATGAGCGGGCAATAGCGCTGCTCTGCTCCTTCGAGTCCGAAAGTTCGTAACCACTATCGTCGTTCATTGTATGTGGATAGCATGCATAAAATATGGAAGTGATCTAGTAGGAAGCGTGAGAAAACCGAGTACCTGCGTGGTGGTAATCCTTTAACGATTGTATACGATTTATCGCTGTCAAAACAAAGGCAAATCCATAAACTGCATCGGCTGCAGATATACCCATCACGACTGAAGATGTTTTTTTTTAAATTGGAGCATACTCTAACTTGAACGATTCCACCGAAGTACAAGTCTTATGGAGGCGCTTAATCTTTTTTCTGTTCTATAATACATTTGTGCTTTAATGCCTTTGCCAACGTGGTATTTGTCCGAATAAGCAACAATGGCACTAAAACAAACCTGTACGGTCCATAAACGGCGCATTCGTACTCCCTCATTGTTTCTATTTTTTTTCGCATCTTTCATTATATATATTATGGGGAAAACCACTTGTAGGAGACGTATCCAACTACTAATGTCTCACATACAACAACGATGTTCTGCGCTTAGAAAAAAGTTTTGCTGATTGAAATTCAACCGAAATCGAGATGAGTTTTCGGTGTAAGAGTTTGGTTTTTGTGGGGCAGCAGAAATTATTCAAAGGTCATGAATACCATGGAATTCTCGACTATTGCGTAGACTGCTGGAAGACAACATCGCAGCAACAACAGGGATGTTCAAAGCAACTGCGAATACCCCTGAAAATGCATGAATGCAAGGAAAATATATTAAAGTTCGAAAATGTGAGAAGCCATTATTGAATAAAAAGGTGCATTCGTGTTGTAGTACCAACCCTCTGCAATGCAAACATAAAGCACGTTGATGACAAAGCTGTTGCTCTTTGCGTTCATTTTATTCCGCGGTCTTGGAGTAGAAGATTCAACAATAGAAAATGTGCTGTAATGCAGATTAGATTAAAAGAAGTTCATAAAAATGTCTCAAATAAAAAAAAAACCAAGGTTCCAATTAATTTCATCTTTCCCTCAGTGGTAGAACTGTTTCCATAACTCCAGCTATAAATTACTTAATTTGAATGACTCCAGAAAAATTTCAAACTGATGAAGAACACGAAAAAGAAGGAATGAAAATGTTGATGTCATTACATGGTACAGATGAGAATAACTTTATGCATGTGACCAATTATTCTGATCTATGAGACTGTTCTTAATGGCTCTTATGAGCCACCCATTTGAGCGGCAAATATAACAGCAGAGGATTTCGTTTTATGTACGCGCGGATAGAACCGAGAGGGAGTACCACAGCCACTCCTAGAAGATCACTAAAAGGCTCAGAGTTGCTTAAGCGTTGAAAGCGTACCATGTGCCTAAATAAGCTTTCTATCATCAGTTCGTATCTCAGCGTTTCATGTGTCAGCGAAAACTTCGAGAAATTTTTGAAAAAAAGCGTATGGAACCACAGAGAACTATGGGGTAGGGAAATAATGGAAACTATAATATAATAAAATGGTAGTAAACTCTTTCTTTCCAACTGACGTCTGCTATGAATTATGCGGTTATACCCACTAGTAGGAATCTCTGGAAAGACCGATGTGACTTAATATTCACTCATGCGCATTAATACTACCCGTGAAGTCATCACAATCAACATGTAGGTTTTGTTGGAAACCACGAATGTAACGAGTTCGTAGTGAGACAAACATTTACAGGCATTCAAAATCGAACTAGAAATCGTGTCAATACTCCTCTACTCTGTTTCGAACATAAACACAACAATTTCTTTTGGAACAAGAGACATACGCAAGTAGATATGTGCTTGGCTTATTATGCGGAATCGTAAAATGAAAGTTAAGACAGTGAGCTACGGTAGCGTGAATGAGCCTCCATTTCCGAGAGTGAACAGCGCAGTAAGGGCACACTACGAATATGCGTTCTTTACAGAGAATCTGGGAATAACAGTAACATTCATCACATCCATTCGCAGAAAAAACAATTTTTCGACAAACTTGTAGAAGTGCGGTGTCGAAGAATTATATTCGCAACGCTGGCCAGACGGAAACAGTGTATAGGCCATCGCGTCGAATACGTCGTGTGGTTGTCCTTCATACAGCACTACTCACCTGAGTGAACGAATGAGTGAATGAATGACAAACTTGAGAAGCGCTTCTCTATAACTTAGCGAATGGGAACTTCCGTAGCGGAAAACGAAAATCAAGAAGTGGATGGCAGGATGCTTTGCAAGCAGAACAAGTCCATCAAACATGTGTACCAATAATTTTATATTCGAAAGAAATGGGCATAGATTGTTGTTTCAGGAATATGTGGTAAAATAATAAACGTACTCCGGTATTATAACCTGCATTCCCAGAATACACACAGACAGCATCAGTGGAAGTCTTCACTTCCTGCAGTCACGGATTCCCCCTGTGCAAGATGAGTTAAGATGAGTAAACTCTTCTAAAAGATCAAAGAATAGCAACAAGAACGGAAATCCTTAATCTGGGCGGAATTTTTCCCATACCACTTCTCACTGTTCTCGATTCGCAAGTCGATATCCACCTAAAGTCCTGATCACTCCTTCTGTCCCTTTTTTCTTCATTTGAATCTCCTTTCGTGCTATCGAAGTTTTCCTGGCATATGATAACCTACAAAATGCTTACTTTCCTTGCTTCCCACTGATACTGCTTCCTTCTGACACATTTTTCTCCGTACACCTAGCATTCTGTTAGGACGAAAAGCAGCTTGTTGAATCGGTCCATTCTCACAAGCTGCCTGCGTACACATGTCCAGCCACAACGTGCACAGTTCAAGGAGAGGGAGGCAACTTTTTTTTCGGGCAAAAGTGTGCTGAAAATGCGTTTCTGGGGTTCTAAGTATTCTTCCACATGTAACGCGTGCCCTCACAAGTCTTACGCCGAAAGGGTAGTTCCACTACAAATCACTATTGATTTGGACCCGTCTGGTAAATACGCTATAAAAATAATGCTATAAAAATGTTTGTCTGCACATTTTAAGAAGAAAGCTTTACCATGCAGTACAATTTTCTGGTCAGTGAGTAATGAGTAAGTAATGAGTAATTGCGTTGCTACATATATTTGGGGCAGAGACTAGACAGGCTTCCGCTGTTTCGTCTACAAAAGTGGGGAATTATATCAAAGTTCACACTACCGTTTCTGGGAAAATATTTTACTAGCTGAAGTAGCGTAGCACTGATTTCAGCTATATTTCAAAAAAGACACTGGTCGTAGACGGTTTAGACGAGGATCACGTAACAACGGGATTTTCCAAAGAATTGCCGCATCCTAGGAATTTCTGGAGCAGTGAAACTAACTCCTTTAATTGTTGCATGTGAGTTCCACGTGCAAAGAGAATAAACCACCCTCTTGCTTAGTGCAATGTGGAGAAAACCTTATGCTTCCACAGGTACGCAGCTTTGCACTGGTGCCCTTCTCTTATGAGATTTGTTCGAGGAAGCTGTGGACCGCCGCTACCACAATTGCCCCCCTCACTTTAAAACGGATTGGTACCCCATTTTTTTGTTGCGAAGGCGACACAAACTGCATAATTCTGTGTATTGATATTCGGGGTTTGATCTGATCGCCACAATAGTTAAACATGCATTTTTGGGTTTTCTCGAGCGGTGTCCGAGCAGTATCGGATCTCCCACTTCCAATGCCATCAGAATTCCAGCAGCTCTCTGTGCCTCCAAATTATTGAAGGCATAGAGAGCTGCTGGCTTCCTTCTTTTTCTTCCTGAAGAAAGCATTATACATTTTTCTTAGCCTGTTGATAGGAGAGGATCGAGCATTTCTGACTTCAGCAGTGTGAATCATAACTTGCACTTCAGCTTTGACAATAGCACAAATAACATCGGAATGTTTTCCCTCTCCGAATTTGTAGGTGCTGCTCCTTTGAATAGGTCTAGAGGGCTTTCGAACCTTGCCCCGACCTCCAAATCCATATTCAAGCTGTGCAACTATTTCATGTAGTTTTCTGAATGTCCCAGCCGAAAACATTAAATTTCAAAGATGTCACAAATGTTTATGCACTCCTTCTTCAAGGAGAATTTTTGTTAAGTTAGCTAACAAGTTCTCGGACATTCACGACTAGGAATTATTGAGAATGTTTTCTTGCCACTTTGAGAACTCACCCGAAAGTGTGGATACAATTTGTTGAAGGATTGCGAGCCTTGTAAAAGGCTTTGTTTTGGCGATGGATGCGGAAAATGGACAGGATGGTGTGTGTGAGAAAAAAAGCCGCCACACTGGGGGCCGCATGGAAAATACAGTGTGTCTCATAATTAAAGGACACTTTCCCCCCAATCACCCCCTACTTTTCTGCAGACCGTGAGGTATTCTCCATAGCATCATTGTGATCAGCACCTATACCTAACCCTGATACCCAATTTTTGAGCTCACGGTAGGAACCCTGGTTTTTTAATACCTAATCTCTCTTTTCCGACTTTGCAATCGCGACACACCTCCAGGTTCCAACAGATTCGTAGGCCGCGGATCCGCTGTCACAGGAATTTTGATAACCTGTTTTGCTTCGATGGATATTAGAGGTTTTTCTGAAAATCAGCCCGTAGGGTAAAACCAGCCGTCAATGTCGATCTGCCAGGACGCAGGTTGAATAGCATTGATGTTAACCAAGCTTATTTCAAATAAATGGTTGTTGCTTCGAAAATGTAAGATAATGCATTTTATACATGCCGGAGACCTTAGATGTTGGAAATAATCTTCAACGAGAATGTACTGTCCCTGTTGGCAGCTCCTCTACTGCTCTATTTCGAAACGCTATACTGCCACTTTTTCTTAACGGACTAGAAGACTAGAAGAACCATGAACGGTGGTTTCACAATTTGAAAAAAGTTTATTCTTGTGTTTGCACTCGTGACAGTGGATCGAACTTTCCATAGGTGTTGCGATTGAAATCAAGGAAGGTAGCTTGGTATCCACGTAGCAGCATGGTAATTCAAACATATCTCAGTCGAAGGCTTTTCTGTTTGGAAGTACCTTGCCAGCATCATTGCTTGTTTGTGGGTCATCGGGTTTACGACGGCGCAGCAGTGTACACATAAGGTGTTTGAAGTTTTCCATTATCTCTTTATGACGATATGCAAAGATAAATGCGTTGAGAACTACCTGCAGTTTCAAAATCTTGGAGATTATTTGGAAAAGTTTGTGGTGTCATAATTGGAACAGCGAAACTTACGTTTGTCATTGAAAGTGAGTATAGTGTGGTCACATTACTTCTAGAATAGTCGAAAACACCTATGTATTTTATCACGTCAGGTAGAAGTAGAAAGAGGACAGCGTTGACCGTAGATAATCCTGTAAGGTAATACAGAATTTAAGTTCCAGCGCTGTATCTTCCAGAGAATGCTCACCTATTGTTATTGTAGACCGTCTGATGGAACGAAATTGGCTTGATTCACGAGAAGAGGCTTGCATTTTCTCTATGCGAGCGAAGTGCTAAATAATTGAGAAAACGAAGATCATAAGCAGAAATTTCGCTTCAATAATTTCGAGGAAAACAAAGAACCTTGTATAGGTGAGCGATGATAACAACGTAAATTAGGGCCGATATGAACACGCAGGATATTCTAAGGAGAAGCATATAATAGTAGAACGTTGGTGATACCGCAGTAACGGTTAGACAGAAAGATGACACGGGAGTGTCATCTTGTAACGTAATGACTGCATTTATTACTGTACAAATCGCAACATAGAGATAGGGCCCTAGAATTATTCCCTTTCTTATTTGCAACCATCTGCTAACATGCAGGAACAGAACACACCAGCCAATATAGTTACTGTATATTGAGTGCCAAATTTCAAATATCTAATAGGTGTCATCACAGCCAGAAATCGATCTGTAGCAACAGTGATAGTGAGTACTCCCTGAAATATGTGATAAATATCAGCGTGTTAGAAAACTCCGGTGGTCATAATCTGCCTGTCACTAAGCAAAAACAAAAAATTGATATGCACTACACGACCACAGTTGGTCTGGCCGTTGACGATGAGGAAGCCGATGTTTTCACAATGGATGGAACACCTGCTATTGCGCATCTGGATAGCGTGGCGCTGCGAAACATAAAGCACTTTGAGCACCTTGGCTCGATAGCACAAGAGCAAAAGTTTTGTCATCGATGGAGTTTCTGAGCAGTAGCGGAGTCGTTCCTGGTGCATTTGTATTGCTGCTGTTGGATTTGTGGCGAAAACCTAAGGCACCGATGATACCGATACTGCTGCACGGCGTGAAATCCTGCACAATCCTTCACCCGGAGGAAGCATGGAAAATGGAAACGTTTCAAATACGATGACTTCGACAATTACTGAACGAAACCAAATCCAAAATGGTGACATTAGGTAGAGATATTGCGGCTAGCCCACGTTGCTGCCGAAGTGAGAAAACGATGGATAAAATTGTTTAGACACATATAATGCCGGCCAAAATTATATAGCCTTTTCACCTCTCCTCCATAACTTTTGACGTAAATCTTAACGTAAATCTTGACTTACCGTAAAGCCTTAAAGTTCAAATTTTTATGAAAGCTGTAGAGATTCAAAATTCGATAGTTAGAAATTTGAATTTTAAGGCTTTACGTTGATCCGAGCTTTGCGTTAACAGAGGCTATGGAGGAATGTTGAAGAGGCTATATAGATTCCGCCGGTACTGTTTGTATACAGATTGAAGTCCTCGCGCCTGCCAAGTTGTTGTATGTGGGAGAGGACACCGTAGGTGTGAGAGTTGAGCATAAGGTCCACAAAGGTGGATCAAGTGAGTGAGAAAATATATTGATGACTCCTAGGCCGCAATCCTTGCATGGTACGGTGTCGGAGGAAAAGTGGACAGTGGGATCGATATTATAGAGGCTTCCCAATCGTAGCGCATGAAAAGACTCTTGTTTTTCTGATGTCTATGTGTCCGCTCGATTCAGCAGATGAAGAATATCTGGGACGGGGACCGTACCAGTTCATACTCTGAAGTTCAATGGCGACCTATTTGGCGAGAGAATGTGTTTGGCAAGACACGAGGGTTTTACGGGTTAAAATCTTGTATGGCAAGACATTTTCCGGGAGAATGTACCACAAGTATGTTTGGCAAGGCAAATGGCGGGAGAGGATGTTGGCGACCCACTTCCCGGGACAAGCACATACGACGCCTCGGGTCTCGAGTGCATGCGTCGGTTCAGTCATCCAAGTTTGAGGAGAATGGTGCCATACAATGAGCTGGAATTCCCAGCTAATACCGATCCGAGCCAGGATTTTTGATCGACGATGTCTCCGCGATCCTTGGCGGACGAGCATCGTAGTGCGCAGTCGGCTGGATCCAGCGGATTCCAACGACATCCAGGAATGTACGACGTTGACCGATCCCGGTGAGATCCAGGAGCTACGTTCCGTCGTGCACGGCATCAATGGATGTTGCTCGTCCAGTTGCCCAGATCCGATGTACATCCTGGATCTGATCACCACCTGTTAAAACTCAAGTGTAGTGAGAAGGTGAAGGGTCCATATGACGAGGCAGCAATCAGGGCTTGCATGAAGAGGCATTAGGCGAGGTTCGGCGACCTATTTGGCAAGGTTTGCATGACGACCCATTTGGCAAGGTTTGTATGGCGACCCATTTGACGGAACATCTTGTTTGGCAAGACATTTGGCGGAGTTCGTTTGCCTGGCTAGTTGGCGAACCCGTTTTCTAGGTTGCCAAACAAACCTCGCCAAATAGGTCGCCATTTGACTTCAGAGTAGGACCAACCCATGAAGTCTCCACTATATTAGGGATATGGCATGCTTCACAGCGACGCTGTCGCTGCGACCGTTCACCACGAAAATGATGATAACAAAGTGTTACACGTTCTCATGTCTTACCACACTATTTGCGTTGGATAGTGTGTTGGTGTGGGATCAGTTGCATGAGAACTTTCTGCGGTGAACGGTCGCAGCGACAGCGTCGCTGTGAAGCATGCCATATCCTTTCGAGAAAGTTGAAATTTGTTATATCAAATGTATAAACATGTATTGTGAGTGAGCGTTTTCTCAGACAAAAAGTAGAGAATGTGCACCGAATACTAGTTGGTTCTCCCTTTTACATTGACACCTCAAAGGGTCATGCTTCAGGGTTTTCGGTAGCGGAGCTAATCCCACGGTTGCTTTATGCACCCAAAACGTCATCAATCACGGATTCTTCCGCTGGGCACCTCAAGTATGAGCGCAGATCTGCCTGAAACTACGCTCCAAGTTTCTTTCGAACAAATGTTACGTACGTTTGTGAAGCAAGGCTTCTGCTGCTATTCGGTGACCCTGTGTAATTGTCAGCAGCAGGTGGCCGACCCACAAGAATGAAGATTTTTTCGCATGAAGATGGATTTTTTTCGACAGCGTTTCCCCACCGGTGATGATGCGTGCCCAAGCAGAGCTTGCTCACCTGCATACTGCGTGAAGAAAAAACAACGGGCTGCCGATGCGTGGCATCGCTGTCTGTGTTGTCATGATTCCTTATTAGATCCCTTTTCAGTGATGAGGCGAGTCTTTTGCATGAAGCCTTCTTTATTTTTCTTGCTTTGCTATTCCGTAGCATGACTCAGCACAGGTTAGTTAACCAAAATTTCGAATAATTAGCCTCATACACATGATATCGCTTCTATTGTTTACACGACCCCCCCCCCCCCCC